>JAOYSI010020516.1:14880-33557 GCA_025775065.1 Hiodon alosoides | reverse complement strand
CATTTTGCAATAGCGGAGTCCAAGCGATCTGTTTATGCAGAATCTGGCCACGAAGAGCAGCAGCACCGATCTTACCAAGCATAAAAGAATGTTTCTTACCACTTAGCGCTAGTCTAAAAACAACCCTGGCTGCCCTCTTTGCAAAAGCGTTCGTTTAGCCGAGAAGAGGTCTGGCCTGATTCGAGTATGAATCACCGTCACTTACAACCAAACAGCAGCGTTATTTGAAATGGAAATGAAGGTTAAGTAGGGCCATTGCCGGGGCAGACATTCCGACGAGGGCCCCTGTGGCGTACACAGGCCCGACCTTAGCTTCCGAGGGGTCAGGGCTGCTCGTAAACACTTCAGCAGGAATGGCCTCCTTCACTTCACTGGGGGAGAGAGGCACAGCGGAAGTGGCGCTTTCTCATGGTGCCAGGGCCTCTGGTCTGTGTGGCCTTGCGAGTTTTACAGTGTTCTCCCTTTCCCTCGTGTGTGCGCGCGCATGTGTAGGGGTGTGGTGTGCAGGTGCATGTGTAGGGGTGTGGTGTGCAGGTGCGTGTGCATGTGTAGGGATGTGTGGTGTGTGTGCAGGTGTGGTGTGCGTGAGCAGGTGCATGTGTAGGGGTGTGGTGTACATGTGCGTGCGCAGGTGTGTGTGTGTGTGTCTGTGGGCCGCGGCCAGTGTCCATCTGCGGGGGGGAAAAAAGGTCTTCAGAACAGCAAGTCTACCCAATGAGACGGTGCGGTGACAACGGCTGACCCGTACTCGAACCCTCTGTGCCTGTGGCATTTGCCGGGGCCGCTTCTGTGACCACCACAAGCACCATGTGGGAAGGAACACGGGGTTCATTCTGGTTACCCTTCAACAAGCTGGGTGATGTATAACTGGGAAATTCTGTGACCGGTTCCATGCACTTAGAATAATCAAAACGTGTATTCTTAGAAACAAACCATAACAAAAAAAAAAAAAAAAACGTGGAAAATGTCTCAGACCAACATTTAAGTTAAAAATACATATTTAAAGTTATGTTTATTTCAACAAAAATGAGAGCCGGGCCAATCCCCTCTGCTCCTTGTTACAATATCAAATATAAAAGTCCCACTGAGAAATTTTCCCAAGAAAATTCAATCTGCAGTGCAGATTTTTTTTTCCCCCCCTCAGTTAAGAGTCGATCATCCAGTCATACGTAAATTCAGCTTTTAACAGAATGGAATCGTTTCCAGCATTTTAAGTTTGGCAAAGGTGTTTCCCCCCCATGTAAATACAAGGGATGGGAATGTCTGGGAATCCCTATAAGCAATGAAGGTTGACAGGGTGTTCCATCTCCCTCTCTCAAGTTCTTATCCAGCTGCACCTGGTCACATCTTGAATCAGCGTTTCCTCGTTCAGTTTAAAAACAAAATGAAATTGTGCCATTTAAATACTGCACTTCGCTGTACTTAACATATCAATGTCATCCTAATCTGTGAAGGTCAATAATACTTATAGCTCTCCTTCCCGTTTCTCTGTGACCACTCAGCTGGAGAAGGATCGATGGGAACAGGAAGCCGAATCCGTGTAACAGGAGAAATTCTACCAAGGAGACCTTTTATGGTCTGCTGTGCGCACACACATGGCTCTGTCCACGTGAACACGGTCTGCTGTGCACAAACTTGGCTCTGTCCACGTGAAAATGGTCTGCTGTGCACAAACCTGGCTCTGTCCACGTGAAAATGGTCTGTCCATCATTTTTCTTTTGCTCCGGTCTTCAGTCCCCCCTGCCATTATATCAGAACAAGTTGCCTCGTAATATTTAATTTCATGCTCCAAGAGATCTACATCCATTTCCCCAGGTATAGGAGAAAAAGGATATACATACTACATTGCCTCATTGGGTCCCGCTTTGTTTAATTGTAAACTGTGGGAAGGATTCCCCGTGTTGCATAATGCTGCTCAAAGGTTCATACATCACAGATATAGAATTTAGTTTCTCAAATCTCAGAGCAATGACATTTTTCTGACACAGATATTGACTAAAACTTCACTACAAAACTTAATTTTCAGCAATTCCATGTGGATAAAGCAGAACTACGATCAATATACTGTATAAGAAAAGACACTTGACATTTTAATTTAACATGGGCAAAGGTTTCTGCAGTCATCTGACTCTTTACAACTGTGGGTGATTGCTCTATAATGGCTTCTTTGCTGCAACTACCTTGAACCCGAAGCTTACCGAGGTCTGGATCTGACCATCTATAGCAGCGTTGGCACCATTGAACAGAAGCAGGCATTCAGTGCTTGCCTTGGAATGGGCTCAGGTTAAAAGCGTCGCTGCTAACGCCGCAGTCTACGGGCCTGACCCAACTTGAATATGCCAGGATCTGAAGTAATCCCATACAAAAACGTAAAAGGCTAGTTTGTTCATTTCCGGTAAAAACATTGCCAATAATTCGGAGAGCTATTTGGGGGTAATTGATTCCCATTTTGTAGAACGACTCGAGGGTCGTGAACCAGAGGGGCGTACCTGACATTTTCACAATTCTTAAATTTTCTTTAACTTTTGCATTAACTGCTTATTTTGTTTATAAAAAAGAAAAATTAAAAAAAATTAAAATTAAGCACCTACATGCTAAATGATAGGAATACAGAATATAAAACAAAACCCTGGAAAGAATAGAATTGAGGAAATAAATACGCTATCAACGTTATTACCATTAGTACTCCTCTTCTAGGTCCCGCACGGAAAAGCCCTGCTTAAGCATGACAGTGAAAATGTGATTAAATCGGGGACACTAAAGCATAACGATCTTTGAGGCTAGCCCTCACTATATCATTACCAATTTCGAGCATTTCTCTTGCTCATTTTAGTTTTTGCTGAGGAGGAAAATATTGACCGAGACTATCCCAAGGGCACCGGAGAAACAGTTCAGGGGTCCACTACACAACCATTAGCAGGTGATGGACCTGGCTCAGAAAACCTTTAAACTTCAAGCATCTTCGCAAAGTGTTAACTCTTCTCAATGTCAAAGGACATTGCTGCGTTACATTTGACGTTTTTTTGTCATTGTACCTTGCC
Source organism: Hiodon alosoides (assembly GCA_025775065.1). Classification (NCBI taxonomy): domain Eukaryota; kingdom Metazoa; phylum Chordata; class Actinopteri; order Hiodontiformes; family Hiodontidae; genus Hiodon; species Hiodon alosoides. The sequence goes on along the minus strand of JAOYSI010020516.1, from coordinate 30,516 downwards.
AGGCACCATATAATAACTGCAGAAATATTTACCTGCCATAGAGTACACATTTTGCATAACAGTGAAAAATGTTAAAACGCAAGAATGTTCGCTACTAAAAAGTAATGTTCTCGGCTGTGACGGATGTGCTAAATTGAAAATGCTAAATGTAATGTTTCAAAGTAAATGCTTTAATTCAAACATGCTATTGGTTGACTTCATTACATCCATTTCCAGAGGTAAAACTAGACATTGCTCTTTAGCCCCATGTATAAACTGAAGCAGCTTCCAACAGTCATGACTGTCAATAGGGAAATACAGACTAGGCTTGTCTTCTATGGATCCTTTCTTGGAATAATTACATGCACAATAATTCAATACCACCAGCTTTCAGACTTAGTGTGCAGGTCAGTGTTAAAGACATTACCACACTGTATGGACAACTACTTAGAAAACAAACAGGAAGCCGATTGGATTTGCCCAAAACACTGAATAATGAAAACTAGACTCATAATGCAAAGAACATGGCTGCTCTTTTCACACACACACACACACACACACACACACACACACACGAAACCAACAGGGATTAGCAGATTGCCAAGATTTTGAATGGAATGGATGTCTGAATGGAAAATAAATTAGAGAGAGAGGGGCTTTAGGTCAGTGACACGTGACTAAGAGCAGTCAGTTTTATTGACAGCTGTGTCAGAGTAAACAACTTCTGGCTTATCCTACAAATATCAACAGAAAGGAGAGCTCTGTGGTACTCCTGGAACACTGCTCATGTATCCTCATGTGACAAAAACAGGCGCAAATTACATCCCAGTGTAAACAGCCCTGATGAAGGGAAACCGCTGTGTAAACATCTGCAGCTGTGGTTACATCACACAGGGCCTCGTACCCTTGATTGATTCGGATGCAGACAATTTGAAGTGAATGAAAATATTGGGCCAGGCGTACTGATTTGTGCTCATGTAATATTGCGACAGGTATTTTATTGGTTACTATGACTAGTAAACAATACCATTGAGAGCACTGCGAGACCATTCCATGTAGTGAAAATAAGTGCCTTTGTACCACCTCTACATTGACCTTCAGAGCGTTCTTAGTTTTATATTCCTTGAGCGATGAACAGAATTTCTCACAATTTGGAGTTGCCCATTGTGCAATGCATCTCAGCTACAACTCGTCAAACCGCAGGAGTAAATCCAGGCTGTTCCAATCCTTAACAGTGACTTGGGAGTTTTGATTTTGACCCAGTCGCCTTCAAACCACCCATCTGACACTGCAGGCTACACAGCTTGCACGAGACGCTTAGCGTCAATTGGAGGAGAGGCGTGATAACATGTGCTGGATTTGAACCCGTGACCTCCAGCTCATAGGGCTCTGAATGCACCATGCGAGTAATTCAAGAGCTGACTTTCCTGTGAGACAGTTTATGTTCTAGAACTCTAATATATACAAAAGGAGATGATACTAAATTGACACCAGGGTCAAATTCTGTCATATACTCTATGTATGGGTTGTTACAGTTACTGCTTCAGGTTAATACTCCATGACATAACTCAACTTTCACTCAAACTAAATGTCAAAACATCACAGATGTTGTGAAATAATGAAACACTAATGCAATATAAAATAAGTCCATACATTTCTCTCCTTACTTACTGTTACTATAAGTTTTAACTTCTATTATAACGTAATAAAATGTTCGGATATAGCTTCTAATAATAATCTGAGCAAGAAAAAAGACACACCATAACCTAAAATGCCCTTCCAGAGTTGACTATTGAGCCTCCAAGGCAGAGATTTGGCCTTCCAAGGCAGATAATATATTAAATATCTGAGCCAATACCTGACGAGTTAGGGGTGCTCTTTAGGTAAAATGACTTATTCTTAATACAGAATTTAGGCTTCATTCTCCCCATTTTTTGATTTTTTTTTGGACATCAACACCATTTGTTCTTAACGGGTTGACACATTGCCCCAGATGTGGCAGTTGCTCTTCCAAGACTGAGAACTGGCCCTTCAAGGTTGAAAATGTCCAAGCCAATGACTGGAGCCGGATGATGTCCGAAAAAGATTAATCGTAAAATGTACCCTTTGCAGTGCCACAACATTGTGATCAAACCACTTATATGGTCATTTGTACAAAACATGAAAGGCCCATCATCTTTCACATTCATGACTCAGAGCCAGTAATTGTTGCTTTTCTGCTAACATGGGGATTACAGCCCTCTCATGCTTGGTAATGAAACTCAATTATATGAACATATTAACCCTGCATGTATGCCAAAGCTGATAATGATGTAAGGATGACTTGAAATATACATTGGACAAAGCGTTTTATTAAACATGATACAAAACAGAATCTGGCCAGAAAGTGAGTGCTGTGCAGCTTTTGTGACAACAAAAACAAGAAATACAACAAAATGTATTTTAATGATCATGGTCCAATCACAATCATACAAGCTGAAAAAGGGGGAAAAAAAAAAATTGACAATTGACAAAAAGTCCTGAATTAGATTAGAACTATGAAAACTTTATTTGGTTGGATGTTAAACATTCAAGCACATCGTCACCTAGAACTGATTTGAAACTAAAGTGTGTTCACAAATTTACACACGTACACGATAACTAAAAATCATTTCAGCTACATAACTTTTTATATTACCAACAATCAAAACTTTAGACATTATAATGCTGCTCCAAAACATACAAACGCTGGTCAAAGTGAACCAAGAACAAATGATTAAAACATCCCAATAATGCTTCAATTAACTTCCATGAATGAGGGAATTTTTCTTCTTATTTTGTCCATTTTGTGCATGGAGAGCCTGGGAGGTGAACCAGCTTCGATCCGATTATAGAAGCACCAGTGACCCCGCAGTAAAGCAGCTTTTGTTTTACTGTACGGGGATCCAAGGCATTCGCTCAGTCCTGCAGCACAGCCATCCCAGTGCCTGCTGTGGTCACTGTCACTTTTGCACATGTTCACAATGTCGTTATTAAATAACGTGTCACGGGAGCACTGACAGCTCAGTCATCTGTCATCTTGCCCCATGATGTGAGCTTGGCTTACCTTGTGCTTTGCCCCATTATCATGCGTTAGTGAAATTAACGGAGAATGATTGACATTTGAATGTGGGTTACATCATAAACACAGTGGACAAATAATTTTCCCTTTCACCGTTAAGCCCTCCTGGAGAATATTACAGTCTTAAAGCAAGCCCTTCCTGGGACGCGTTTCTTATAATTAAAGACAGATTATGCTTTCTAAGTGGACCAAATCTCCAGAGCGCCATCTCTTCACGTCTCATCAATGGGATGCCTAATACAAAGTTGATGAATGATAAATTCAATACAGGGCCAGGGTAGAGTCACAGGATCCAGCCTTGAAACACCTAAGTTTCCCAAGAGGAAGTTCTCAGAACCCACACGCTTTCTAATCTCTTATTCTAAAGAAAATGAAAGCATGACCTTGATGGGTTTCTGGGGAATTTGAGGTAATTAGCATGTGCAAAAAATTTCATTTCTCTCCATAAACAAAATTGTTTCCAGTGTCATCTAAATGGTATAACATGGAGTGGTACCATCACAGCACTGCGAGGTTCTTCTGAGAAATATCAATTTTGTGTATGCAGCAGAGGATACATGAGGAAGATGGGTTCTACCATGTGTCATTGCAGGCCATGCTGGACACTGGTCTTAGAAGGGTGCTACGTGGATCAATAAAGCTCCAGATGGTCAGCCCTGAATTCTGCAACATGGTAGTCGATTTACTCATGTTTAAAAAAACAAAACAATAACAGTTTAGAGACCATGTGGTAAAAAGCTGGGGAAATATGGAATAAATTTACCCTCCAAGAGACTGAAATGCCAAAAAGTTATTAAACGGCTGGGCTGGTTAAAATTTGAAGAGGACCCTGAAGCAACAAAATACTGCTATTAACGTTTAGTTGCAGTGATTAAAATTGATTAGCCAAGACCAAAAATAAGACTAATTTCCTAGGCTTTCTGTATGAAACACAGGTTTCCTAAGTCATAGACACCACCTTTCTAACACCCCAGAACCCCCCCCCCCCCCCATATACCCTCATTGTAGAGGCCCTGTAGAATGATTATCACTTAAAGAATCCTTCAGCCTAATGACAATGCGTTCTGAGGCTCGTGGTGGGAAACCCTGGATTTTATCACTGTCACCAGATGACACCTTCTCCACAAGGGGCAGGTAGCGATTACAGACCATGTGCTCAGTACATTTGACTTTTATAATGGCAGTGGTACTCTAGCTGGACAACATGCTGTCATTTTGAGAACAGTTCAAATACCGACATAATCAGGAAAGGAAAAACATGTCATTTAAAACATTTAAACCTGTCAACTGATACAAAATAAACTTACAACTGGGTGTGTACGCATGTATGTGTGCATGCAATACTAACCGTTTAATGGTCTCCAAATAAATTTAAATGGTCTAAAATGTGTTCATACTCAAACAACCAACCACCACATACACTCCTGTACACACAACAAGGACAAAAAGGGACTAATGACGTTTATGCCAGCACTATCCACCTTAGATGATAGGCTACCAATGTAGAGAGACTTGCTCAACAAATCAAGCACAGCACAGCACCAAACAAAGCACAGCACCAAACCTAAAAGCACAGCACAGCACCGCACCAAGTAAAAGCACAGCACAGCACCGCACCAAGTAAAAGCACAGCACAGCACCGCACCAAGTAAAAGCACAGCACAGCACCGCACCAAGTAAAAGCACAGCACAGCACCAAGTAAAGCAACAAAGTTCTTACAGCACGGGCCAGTGTAGCAGACGCAATTCCCAAGTCAAGCGGCTAACACCAACCCCAGCCTACGGACATACTATGATGCACGATAAAACGTCAGGTTAAAACCGTTCTAATAATGGGAAGAATAAAACCAGCAGCATAACAGGCTACATACCAAATCGATTAGCTCAGAAAAGGGGAGAGCCTATGGATCGCAAGCACGAACTACCAATAAATAAAATCACCAGTTTACTACGTGCAACATGATAAAATTACGACATAAGGAAATGGGTCAACATACCCACAACGATTCGGGCGATGGGAACTTCCAAAAGAGAATCCACCATAACAGGTTCTACAAAGTCATAAGTAGCCAATATAAACATCGTAAAACCGGGGAAGCAAAGATTCGTGGAGAGATCTCCCCTACCTGCGGCAATGGCGGAAGTCAGGTAACCAACAACTGGGTCGTACAGTCGGCCTCAAGCGTAACCTTAGACCACAGCTACCTACCTTTATAGAATGCCCAGATATAATGATTACTAATTGACTTAGGGGAGCAAGGCACTACAAACCTAAATCCACCAGACAGGAACACAACACATATCAATTCTGCTACAAATAGTTTAATTTTACAATTTTCCCAGAATAAAGACCTTTACACAGTTGGGCATTCAACATTTCTGAATGTGTCCTTCAATTAAGAGGTTGTTAATCATGGGTTGAGGTCTTTTGCTACTTTTGTAATTATTTTATTGAAAATTGACCGTTTAATCAAACAAATACCTTTCCTTTTGTCAGTAACTGAATGGCTACATAAAAAAAGAAAAAAAACTGAGCTCAAATGTATCCAACGAGTGGAGAAAAAAGGGATAAAGAGAATGAAATAAAACCATGCTGATTTATACAGGTCCTTCAGATGGTATCTGTAAACTGCATGCTGTGATATTTCTATTCATACCACAGAATGTCACTGAAGAAAAAAATTGTGTTGATAGAATAAATAGCAGAACTATGGCCTATACAAGGCATTCAAAATTCAGTTTTTCCTTTTTTCTAAAAAAGGATTTTGAAGGATAATATCAATAATATTCCAGTACTCCAGTAATTGGTGAGAACCACGTCAATAACAACACAAACGATTCCAATAAACAACTTAAGCACACGTGTGTTGACTTGACCTGAGGTCTTACTTGGCTTAAGGTTCAACTCGGCTACGTTCCTCACTTTAAATAATCAGTGATGGAAAGTGAATACCCAATGGATAAAACATACTCCCGTCAAGCAGGAATTTTGGAATAGATTTTTCTCCGTATCGTGGGGCTCTGCTGCAGCTCCGGCCGAGGAATTTTAATGAGTCGAGGCAGTCAAACCCGCTCGATTTCCCACCACGGCCAACGTGGGCAGAGTCTTTGATTCAAACCATTACCTGTGCGTTTTGCCAGCTGAGCCACTTTGCGGGATCTGCTTGATGCTGGTGTTCATTGCAGCCACTCGCGGCTCACTTTGCTCGGACGCACGCAGTCCCTCTTTACTTCGGTGCGCCGCTCCCTCAAAAACGCGTATCCAAAAGTGCTGTGGCGTAGTCATCACCGTGCCACAAGTTTGAAGACAATGAAGGGAGCAGGATTTTGCATCTTCTAGTTTTTTGCGGAGGAAGTGTGGCTGTACCTTTGAGGAAGGTTCTCAAACCTTCTGCTGTGTGATTCTAAGTGTAAACTGTAAGCACTGTGTTGTTAGCAGTTTTATAAATTGGGAATCAGTGCCCAGTTCTCCAGGGCAGTGTTCATAATAATTGCATAAACGTACATGGCATCACCATGAGGGTTTTTGAAAAGAATAATAAATAAATAAATAAATAGCTCTGCCAGCTTTTTAACACCGGGCAACAAATGTCACCAGCGTAATTAGTAGCCATACATATAAAAGTGCCAAGGAAAGCCAGCTACGTTACTTCATATGATTTGTTTTACTGGCCATTTAAAACTAAATCTGCTCTTTCCTTGCCGTCAGCTTCCAGCCCTCTTCCTGGGTTCGGCCTCACAGCTCCACAGCCGTAAAATGCATTATTCTTAGGGGATAGATTTCTTCCAAGAAATTAATTTAACAAATGAGTACCTTTCAGCCTAATAGAATTTTTGTGGTTGGATTGAGACTCGGTAAAAAAAAAAGAAAAAAAGAAAAGAAAAAAGAAGGTACAACGTTCAATTTGAGCTTTAATGAATAATGCCGATTATTTGAAATGATGGATTCTTACAATTAAAATTATGGGGCTGGCTCTCGTTTATGTTTCCTAACCAAAGGTGCATAACTTTGCACTGGGCCAGATTTACGTGCCAGTCCCAATGTAAGACCTTGCATGACTGGAATGCCATGGTATTTTATAAACTCCGATAAGACTTTGTCACTCACTCTGTCATTCACACAACCTATTTATGGGCAAAATCAAAATGATCAAATTTTAAATAATTAAATGGAGAAAAAAAGTTGAAATGATTTTCAAACAAAATACAGAAGGCAACCAAATAAGTGAAATACAGACGCTTTGTTTGTTAACAGATCGATCAGTCGTGGATAATAAGCTGTATTTCTGTTACCTGCCCTTATAAACAATAAATAGATTTGGTCACTTTTTGTTGAAAAATAGTTGCTTTTATGGTTAAATTCTGCATAGAAATTTCTAATAAACCTACGATAGCAAATCCAGAGTGAACGCTCACCCAGGGATACCTGACTATAATATATCCTTAGGTATAAAAATCTGACTTCAGCCAATTCACCCTCTTTATTACCTGTCTATAAATATGTCAAAGGCTAAAATTAAGCTATATAAAAAATGATTTACTCAGAACTCACCAATGTGCAAACAAACCAAATTGCACACGAGCCTCTGATCGGAATGGACTGAGTCAAGGATTCAAGGATTCTTGAGTAAGAATGAAACGGTAATATCACCGACTGTTTTTTTTCTTAGAATTGTTGGGCAAATTTTATAGATTCGGATTGAGATTAATAAAACAAATGATTAATTCATTCACTTAAGTTTCATACAATAAATTCATCATTACTATTAATTATAGTAATAATAACACCACACCATTTTTTTATCCTTGCCACCAGAAAAGGAACAGCAAATGTGATATTGAACTTGTTCATTTGAAACCTGGGTCCCTTTGATGCAATACAGAAATACATAAATCTTTGTTTCATGTTCCTTTTTAGAACAAATTGAGTCCAAACCATTTACTGGATGTGTAATGTGCCTCAGTGCATACAGGGGTTTGCATTAGCTGAAGAAACACTTGATCTCTGGCCATTCTACAAACAACAAGCATAGTTCTCTCTCTCTCCCCCCCCCCATCACAAAACAACTATCACTGTGAAAGCAAAATTCAAGTTTCTTACAGAATTAAAAAATGTTAAAAACCACGCAATATTATAAACTCTTATTTTCCCCACCGCAGATGCAATGCGGAGAGTAATACATAATGACAAATACATTCCATTACACAAACATGCGGGGCAGCATATTGATGGTATCTCTGAACACATAGAGCCTGGATGTGTTAAATATGTTAACCAGAGTGGAAAATGTGCACTCTGTTTTGATGAGTCTGCGGATATGTTCAATGCAGCCCAATTGTTATTGTTTGTGGGATAATGCCATGCACTTGAGGAAACAAGTGATGTGACAAGCGATGTTTTCTGGGCTGGGCTTGACAGCTTTTAATATGTGAATAAGGGTGGGAATACTGTGCTAATGTGTCTACGGATGGGACTGGTGATGCAAGGGGTGTAAAATCCTGAACTAAAGTGTTCTGAAGGTGGCACTACCGGTCGTTTGGTTTTAAGGACATGTGTTCCTTTTAATAGCTCTGTCTTGCAAGTACCACAAAAACAGAAATTAACTGCACACCGCACATTGTGGCAATAAAAATATAACAGTATCTTGAGGATGAAGCTTGCAGAATTGTTTGAACTCATTGTACAAAATACACTTTGGTGATAAAAATTGCAGAATTCAGGAACATCATCTTCAAAAAAAGTTTCAGATTTTAGCCACTTAGACCTGGACAAAATACATTTTTTGCAATTAGCGGGTTGTCAAAGCTTTGATTTGGCCCAGCCGTTTGCAGGGATAATGAAATAGTTCAAATGTTTAATGTTAAAAACCGAATTTTAGCCTTTTTTAAGTGATTACATTCATGTGTTCTTTTCTATCTTTCCCAGTTTGCGTTCACTACACCGGTTTTGGAAAGAAAAGTTGATTGTAAGTTTGAACTGTGCTTTACAGAACCTTGATATGTCTAGGATCTCACGTGTACACATCTTAGGTGCATGATTTAAAAAAGATCCTCTGTACAAGTCGCAATTGCTTTTGCCACAACTTCTGAGTTGTCCATAAAATATGGTCCCGCTAGAGGCTTGCAATGTGAGTTATTGCGCACAATCTTCACTCCTTCGTCTCCACCCACACGCCGTTGGCCTTTATCAAACGGCAAAAAGGGCTTGATTTGGACACACCTTATTTCACATGGAACTTTTCTTTTGTTCTAATACTGGGATAGGTATAAAGTGGTTCATAAAGTAAAGATGAATTACTAAAAGAAGAACACTGAAAGCTCACTTCACTGGGGCTTTCAAAAACCTGATAAACACTATCAATTATGCCTTTTTCATCACTCATCTCTATTTGTTCCTGTTGCAGCCAGTGAACTGACTCAGCTTCCTACCCAGAACACACCGTTGGTGTCCTCTTCAATGCTGGTACTCTGGCCCTTATGTCATTAGTGGCTAGTGCTTGACATATGCAGAATTGTGAAGCTTCAAACCCACATGCGTGCAGCAGCACGTCCTCTTGGCCCTGAGAAATACATGCAAGGCCATTAAAAAAAATACAAGTTTAGTCTGATTACCACATTGTAATGGCCAGGTTAGACAGTTCACAATTCATATCCTTCGCTGACCCTCGATGGGAGAGGCTCTGAACTTGGTGGGAAGATAAGTAATATTCTCGAGTGGACCTATCAATCGCACTGGTAAGAATAGGTCCTTGGATTGAACAAATGACACTTCTCCTGGGCTGACGTCCTTGTTTTTATGCAATTATTTCCCAAACCTAGCGAAAGGCAGGAAGACAATTTCAGATATAAACTCTTTTTAGATTATGACAAGGTTTATTCCTTTAAGACGATGAAAAGAACAGGGTGACTCAAAAGAATATGCATATGGAATCCTAAAGACATATGTTTGAAGTTGAAGTAGTTTAAACTCTCTTTATGTAGGAAGAGAGCAAATTAAAGTGACCCAGCATTATGTTCTAACAAGGCTTTCCAGCTAATGTGTTACCTCTTATGATAAATAAGAACTAATTATTTACTCTCGAATTAACGGTAACAAATGTTTTGCCATTGATAAAGAAAAAAAAACCCCAAAAGATAATAATCAGAAGAATTGATGTGGGAGGAAGTTAGCAGGATCAAAGTACAAAGAACAGACAGAAACCCGCCTTCTGTCATAATTGCCCTTTTTTAGCCCAAGCCTGGAATGTTCCCATATCAACACTGCACTGCAAGTGTAAGATAAATTAATACAGAGCCCACACATGGAGAGAAGCATTTCCTGGTTGACATTTGGAGTAAAAACTGGTAAAGTCACCGTCTTTTCAGTATGTCAATAATATTATTATTAATAATAATAATAAAAATAATAATAATGATTCATTTCCTAAAATTGTGTGTATCTGAATTTCTGAGACAGTTTCTGCTGCAAAGACAGATAGGTGTCTTTGGTGCAGAGGTTGAATGAGAGTGGTCTGTTTAGTTTGACCTCCTTTTTTTGAGAAATGGAGACAAAGCAGATATACATGATGTCGCTGCCCCCTTAAGAAGTTACTTCACTTCAAGATCCTGCTTTCAAATGATTTCATAAGAAAAGGATGAGGCCACTCTGATTGTAGCCTCCTTCAGTTAATTGGGGCTGTTATCATAATCTTCAAAGCAAGGTACTGCAAAGATGAATTAGCATGTCAAGTCGATTTCTAAGAAAACTCTTAGAAACTAAATACAAGAGCTGGCCCGGTACAGAGCTGCTCGCGGAATGGGGAAGGACATTTGTAAAGATGTCTCTCTCTTTCACTCTCTCTTTCTCTTTGTCTCTCGAAATTCTGAAAACCCACACTTTCCTGCTGTTTATGGTAGGTACCATTCACTGCCTCCAGCAAATGGAAAAGTCACTCTTTACAAACATTTGTTGAGTGGAGTGTCAAAACGTGTGTCATATGGGAAAGTTATGAGAGTTGCATTTTTCACTGTCGGAGATGACGAGAATGTATAAAACCGATGGTGATTCCATTCCTCCTGTTTACAATTTAAAAATGTCTTTGTAAAAATCTAAAATCAGCCCGAGAACCTAAATTGAATCCTATGTTTAATCTGCCACCATAGAGCTCTGCTTCAGCACAGTACAGTACTTTAGTACACTTGTGAAACAAAAGCGGCCTGATAAAGTAACATAATCATAACTACTCTGTAACATCGTGTGTTCACATAACTGTCCTTTTGCTGACAGCGTCACGCTTTCATCTCAAATTTCAGCCGATAATGCTTCCAGAAGAATCCGGTATCCAAATCTATTAGGGGAACCAGAGTTTTTCGCCAAATTCTCACAAGGGTGCCAGGATCAGAATGTGTAAAACAGCCCCAAAGCTAAACAAATCCGCCTCCATAATTCACAGAAGGGATAATGTACTTCCCAGCAAGGGCTTTGCTGTTTTTTTTTTTGGCAGTAGACGTCCCAGTGCTGGACATCTTTGCGAAGCTTGACATTTGTTTCATTTGTCTCCAGAACACGATCCCAATTGTTATTCAGATGCAGTTGGCCAATGCGCTTGGCTTCTTTCTGGTCTGCGGCGTCAGACATGATTACTCGTGATGCATGTTGCTAACGTGGAGTGGTGGTTCTGAGATACCGAATATTGGCAATGCCTGACAGTGTTGAAGTTGCAGTCTGTTTCTGCTCTGCGGTGATATTGTTTCAGTAAAAACTGTCGTTTTCCGTGGTCAGGTAGAGATGGGCACTTTCTTCACCAGCGGACCATTCTTGATGATGCGTTCTGCACCTGAAACTTGTAGGATTGCCTTCTAATGAATGTTTTTATAGCAATGCCAGTCTTACCCAACAGGGGGCCAAGGACAATTATTTCTCTGCCAGCTCTCAGACTCACTTTCACCTTTAGTAACTTCACTGAGTAAACTTTTAAAATATCCTGTAAGAACACAGATTCCCAGTGAATTTAAACTAGCATGATTGTTACCTTTCAAGAGAAAAACGATTAAATAAATAAAGGCCACACTTGAAATTATTTTGTTAAAATCAGTACTGTCATTTTAAAAGTGTCAATTCGCATCACTGCTCATTTGTGTCCATTTAAATGCTGCTCTGCAGATACTGGTTGAGTGTTGGAGAAGAGACAGATTGTAATTTCCCACAGTGAGTAACATCCTGATAACATCCTGCTGTGCTGTGCTCACTTTTAGTGTTAAATGGTTATTGGTTATAAAAGCTCTTATGTTAAATGTCTAATATCACAAAAAGACTGCAGTTTGCAGACTTTGAGACCAAAAAATCCTTTTCTACTTTGACTAAGGTAACACCATGCAATGTGAATTACAGGGTTCAAACATCTCCTGAGCTGCCTTTGAATGGTCTGAATTCATCCCCCCACTCTTTGCACAAATCCTGCTGCTTTTCTGCTCTTTGAAGGAACTTGGTTCGCATGGTTTACGATGTATGTCCTCCGTTTCGCCACAAAAATAAGAGGCGTGTTTTATCTAAAAAAAAAAACGGGAGGTGGGGAAGGGGCTCAAAGGAGCTGAGCACAGGATTCAAAAGGAAGGGATGACCCAGAAGCGGGGTCTCATGGCAACCAAGCCGCCAGTTGTAACAGCAAATGTGGCACGGATACACAGGCACCGATTACGTCCCTCCCCCCCTGGGCCGACCAGTCGGATCACAAAACACGTTTTTTCATCCCGACTCAGCAAAGCTAGGACCGCCAAGGCCGTCAATTTCACGCTTTTCACTTTTAAAATGTTGATTTCCGGGTGTATAAAAGACATGCGGTTGTCCGCTGCTGGCCTTTCCCTTAGTACACTTAAAATTCAACCTGCGTTAAAAGAGCAAAGATTTTAAATAAAAACTTTATATGCCGTTGTTTTATAAACCACAAGAAGCTGTCAAATTGACAGGTCTGTTGAGTGCAGTTTAATAATGATACAAAAGCTGTTTTGCGACTCACAGAAAAAGATAGCATTGTAACGAATCGTGGTGTTCAAATCACACTTCTGCATTTGTCTCCAGGCTCCTTTGACTCAGAGAAAACGTTTCGCAAAGGAAAACCAAAGTCTGTTCTCAAAGTGAGAGACTTGCACTGGAAAAATGTTCTGGAAAAACCGACGGAAGTCTTTATCCCAGTTCGCAAAACACAACTCGTTTTGTGAAGATGTGGAGATGTGGAGATTACCTTCAAGCTGAAAGGAAAGAAAAAAAGCGTAGAATCTCAGCTAACGGGACTTCATTGGCTGTGACAGGGTCTACCTGTGTCCTCCCTGCAGTGAGTGGACCAACTCCTTGACAACCATTTACATCAGAGAGTGGAACAGCTGAAGTATTATGCAGAGGTGCTTGTTGAGTTACACTTCTCAGCTTTAAAATAAAATCACTTGATTGCCAGGTCAGATTTCCCAATTATTCAAAGACCTCTTGGCCCCTTTCTCCCCCTTGCCTGGCCACGCATGATATAAACAAAGCATTTTTAAATATACATATTTCCCGAATGTTCACATGAATCAGTCAACATTGAAACCATGCGCGGAAGTCTATAGTATATTGAATTCAGCTCAGCAGAAAGCGGAGCTCTGCATCTTGAACGGAATTGCAGCGGGGCTAAAAATATCATAAGTGTGGTGATGTAAAGTAACAGCCTGGCAGATTGCATTATTTGCAGGCTCGAGGCCATGCATATTGCAAATTGCAGAGAAGGTGGGGAGGATGCTCAGCGGTCTACCCACAGCTGGGATAATGACAGCCTGGATGGGCCAGCCACCTCCTGCACCGCAGCTTACGGGACCCGTACATGAGGCTGGGAAGAGCTGTCGAGCCGGCAGATGAATCACAGTGGTGTTACAGGTGAACTTCAGCAGGCAGGAGGGCAATCCTCTTCCTCTACCAGCAGGGAGCAGACCCCTGCCTGAGCAGGGGAGGAGGGACCGGGAAACCGCCACCACCAACACAAATTACCCTGCTGAGACCGACGGTGTCGAACCACCTACACTTTGCCACCTCTCCCTCTGGCTGGCTTCATCCCTCATGTGTGAAAATGGCATGAATCTTTGCAGACATTTGTTTTATAAAGGTATTGGAAACTGCACATTAATACGTATATAGTGAGGTTGAAGGTTTAAATTTATTCATAGTGAACTCGCTGTCAAAATGCACATTTTCTCACTGTTCGTCTACCCCACTCCCCTTAACCAAAGCATACCATTGACAAGACAAGACAAAATGTTGGACAAGGAACCAAACCCACCCATCTATAAATGACAGACACGTGAAAACAGGAAACGGGAGCTTAGAAATAAATAAATTGAGAGAACATATATGGGAAAATGAGAGAACACGCATGGGAAAATGAGAGAACATGTGTGGGAAAATGATAGAACACGCATGGGAAAATGAGAGAACATGTATGGGAAAATGAGAGATCATGCATGGGAAAATGAGAGAACATGCATGGGAAAATGAGAGAACATGTATGGGAAAATGAGAGAACATGTATGGGAAACAATGGCCCTGTCCACCATAAGCAGCGTGTGCCTTTTATTCCACATTCTTGGGGGGGGACAACATAATTCCACCTTTTTCTGGGAAACTCAAAATAAATCTTTTTGTAAATGACAAATTAACAAAATACGAACTCTTTACGAACTTTTCTTGCAAGCATTTCAGTCTAACCCTCCTCCTCTCATACAGTCTCTGTGGGGTCTTATAAAGAACCTGCGTTAACTTGCATTAACTTGCATACACTTCCATGTTGAGGCTATAAAGAAAATATGTTTTAGTGGGGGGTCACATAAATTATTGTCTCCCTACTCTGCAAAGATCAAATACAGTTCTGTGCAAAAATGTTAAAAAACTAAATAAAACTAAATAAATATTTGGTGTAACCACCCTATGACTTTAAAACCGCAGCAATTCTCTTAGGTACACTGTTTTATAAGACAATCGGCAGGTGGATTTTTCCAAGCATCTTTCCACAATTCTTCTACAGACTTTGGCAGTTTCTCTGTCCAGGTAATCCCAGAAAGTCTCGATGATGTTGAGATTGTTGTTGGGCTCTGTGAAGGCCATACCATCTGCTGCAGAACTCCTTGATCTTCTTTCGGGCAACGAATGTTTGGAAATCTAAAAAGTAGCTTTTTTCTACTGACGCACTGATTCAGAAGACAAAAAATAAACATCAAAGACTACATTTATGTAAAAAAGCTAGTCTTAAGACCTAAGACTTTATATCCCTTCCAAGGCTTCCTTTCTAAAATACAAAGATGAGGATACAACAGACTGGAAACAGAGAAAGACACTAAACCCTATAAGTCATTAGCCTAGCGTCAAGCACAATCCACCGACGGCAGAAGAATAGGAAACGTTGCGCAATATCTGAGCCAGGAGATGCGCATCCGTCCATGGGCGATAGCAAAACCGCTTGCGATAGCAAAACTGCAATAGCAAAACTGCGATAGCAAAAAACTGCGATAGCAAAACCGCTCGCGATAGCAAAAAACTGCGATAGCAAAACCGCTCG
>JAOYSI010020516.1:0-14780 GCA_025775065.1 Hiodon alosoides | reverse complement strand
GCAAAACTGCGATAGCAAAAAACTGCGATAGCAAAACCGCTCGCGATAGCAAAAAACTGCGATAGCAAAACCGCTCGTGATAGCAAAACTGCAATAGGAAAACTGCAATAGCAAAACTGCGATAGCAAAACCGCTCGCGTGCGTTCTTAGTATGCGGAGCTCTCACGACCACCTTCGTTTCCATTCACCTGCTCTGCATTCACGGCTGATGCACGCATTAACACGGGCACAATGGACGAGGGAGACATTAACGATCCCCGATCCGTACACCCGGTGAGCGCTTTGATCCAGTGCTGCTGGTTATGTGGGCCGCCCCCGAGTGAAAGATCAGGACAGGCAAAAGGAAACCGAGTGATGTATCCTAATAATGCAAAATAAGGAAAATAAGCCATGTCAGATTTGGGGCGCAGTGAAATAAAACACATATTACAGAATGTCCTGAACTGCAATACTAATCATTTTCATCACGTAATCAATTAATAAAGGTGCAAATTTAATCAGTCTACTATGGAGCACGGAAAAACAACAAAACAATGGATTACATGGGTAAAAAATAAACTCTAATACAATTTTGATACGGTGGAATCTGCTATTGTACCTTTGTTTCCTTTCTTTCCTTTCTTGACTGGATGCACTTGCTGTAAATACCATGTGATAAGAACACCTGCGGAAAGAACAAAATTTAAAAAAATAAACCCAAAGATTTCAACAATAAATCCAAAGCAATTATTCCGTCAAATTATTTAATCAGCTAAACAGACGTCTTTTTAAACTAGGGGGAAAAAAACAAAACGGTAATAATGATGTGGTATCCAAGGCTAAGATTTATAAAACATGTTCAGCACTTTGGAGCACATTTGTTTTATTACAAAATAAATTGCATTTGTGACAAGATCTTTATTTTACGTTTCTTCATTTCTAGAAATGAATTTCAACGACCCAAAAAATGAATCTACAATTCAGTAACATGAACAAAAGTCGATTAAAAAATCCTTAGTGTCGACATAGACCATTAGTACATTTTTATAATGCTATTTTAGAAAATGTTACAGACATCATAAACTTTTCAATAAAACATGAGATAGGGGTTGCTGAAGGCAGCAAACATGAGGTGGAACTGTAGGTTATTTATAACCATTGTAAAAACTGGTTTGGCCTAATTTAGTTTCCATTCCCAAATTTAAACAAAATTCAAAATTCACACTCTGGTTTTCCTAGCATAGGAACTTTCGACTCAGTGTGAGTACAATTAGTCACTGTTGTTAAGATGTGCATGTTTAAATGATTTACTGGCACTTTGGTAGCCTTGGTGTATATTTAAAGAAAACGCAGCATAAACAGAGAAAGGTGTACGGTTGCACCAGCTAGTAGTCTGAAACAAACGTTGTTGATTTACAAGTCAAATGAACCCCTAATGTCAGCTCTGATGTTGAATGATTTTAGCATGTTCCTGAAAAGAAATGGGCTCAAAATCGCTTCAGCCTGTTAAATGCATCAGTGAGATTAGTGCTTCAAATGACAACAAAGAAGGCCAGATTAAGGATCCTTAAGATCTTCCAGTTTTGTTTCTTCCTTAATTTGCAAGCGAAGTGTGATTACTGTTCATGTGAGACCTTTTAACAATGTGTAAACATTTTAGTTATAAACTGGAGAAAGGTGTTTTATGCAAACAGATTTGTTGACTTGAGATGAAAGGGACAACAATTAAGAGAACATTAATCGGCAATAGCTGTTCCGGAGATAAGAGAACAAGTGATCTTTTTTCGTTATCCTCCCCAGTGTACTCGCAGCTAGGAGAGGAAAACAATTTTCAACAATGAAACGGAATGCCCAACGTGTGCCTCTAATCCGTGAATATTGAGTTTGATATACATCTTCACCCTGATTAATTCTTACGCAGAGCAGGGCGAGAACTTTCTAGACTAGACAAGTAAAATAATTATTTTTTAAAAGTTGTTTTCCACTTTAATTCACTCAGTGGCAATGGCATGCTGAGTTCTGTTTAAATAATGCTTATCTGTTAGGACATTTATGTCTATATTTATGTCTAATATATATATATATATATATATATATATATATATATATATATTAGGACATAATTGGAGGACTTATGGAGGCTTAGTAACACACATAGACATAAGCTGCCTGTGTGTTTGCTCACAAATCTGCCGTCCAGTCGTCTTGATGATAGTGTAAAGCCCTTTTTTGGCAGATTGGATTTACTGCTTATAATACCTGTGAGTGTGAAAAGTTAATCATACAATTAAACTAAAATAAGTTGTTTTCAAATTGCTACCCTGACAATGAAGCAAAATTCTTTAGTTATGTATAACATTACAAATCAGTTCAAAAAGAGCATAAAAAATGTCCTACTTTATATTAACTATAGTAATTATACTATAATGTAGCATAAGAGCTAGTGCTAAACACAGAGGCATGGTTCGGATTAAACCATTCCTATTCACCTCATAGGGCATACCTGCATACATATCATCAGGGGACGACCAGACAAACTCCAATTCACGATACCCTTGCAATTCACCTGCAATTCAACCACAATGGCAACAAACCAGCAACCCAGAAAGAGAAACAACCTATCCCAACCGGATAGATCTCTGACTAAACCTATATCCCTATACTCCACATAGCTTCCATCCGATCCAGCAGATTCGTCCCCTGCAACATCAAGTGGTTCCACCCATTCCTCAACACAGCTCTTGATCCAGGCGCTGGTGATGTCCCGCCTGGACTGCTCCTTGCTGGCCGGCCACCCTGCTCCCCTAGACCCCTCTGATTGCTGCAATGGACATTCACTCATGCTACTACTCTCCTCATCCAACCCCTGGGTCCCTGTTGCTGCTCAAGATCCTCACCCTCACTCTCCGAGCTACCACTGGATCCGTTCATAAGTAAAAAGTCAGAAAGGAATTTTAATAAAAAAAAAAAAAAAACATTCCAAAGATTTCACATCAGCACAGGAAATCAGTTTAATCTCTCAAGCTGTAGAAGATATCATTTATAATGACACCGGAAATTATTTGCACTCACAGATTTAAGAATCCCATATTTCACTATTCATATACATTATAATCCAAATAAAATATGTAGATATGGAAATTGTACAATAGTATAATAGCTGATAATAGCTATTCGCAGCATCATTATTATTTTGTTCTTAATGCAGTTGTGTACTTGCGACCTCAGGTGTATGACTAGCATTGTTTAATACATTTTTAAAAAGTTGTATAGATTCTATTACTTATGATCATCATTTTAAATAATATAGAATGTTACTGTTGTAATTTTAATACAAATTTAAATTATGTTGATGTATAAATCTTGATGTTCAAACAAGAAGCACTGTAATAACATAGGAATTACAAATATACCTTTAAGAATATAAACACATAACTAAATAAAACATCAGACGCCTAAGGCTGGAGGAGGACCACCTTAGGGTAAATTGTGGGGAGGCATGAAAAGTATATCAATTAGGGATAAACAGGCAGGGATAAACCAAAGGTGAGAAACTACCTGTAGAAACCGTTAATATGAACGTGGCAGGGGCCAGTTTGCGTGTTCAGATTCTCTGTGCGTAGAGCCTTGCGCCATCATCGAGGCCACTTTAATGGAATTTCAACTGTTGTTGACTGTGTTGAACTCAGGTGAAATGGGGGCAGGGTCAGATACAAGCCCCACCTCTTTGCCAACGTGTTTTTTTTTTTTTTGCACTGCACATGTTCCAACACAGACTTGTGTTTATAATGATATCAAAGAAGTGACTTTGCATTGTGAAATAGAAGTGACTTTGCATTGTCAAAAGGAAATAAGTAGCCGAGAAGCTGCAGCTCGTGAGGGCGTCCACAGAGAGCAGATGGAGAACTGGTTTTACCTTTTTAATGGGCATTTTTAAACAAATATGAAATATTTCTCCTGCAAATTTCCAAAATAAAACAGATAAACTACAAAGTAAGCAACTAAGCATAAAGTACTACTACTACTACTACTACCACCACCACCACCACCACTACTGTTACTACTACTACTACTACTACTACTACTACTACTACTACTACTACTACTACTACTACTACTACTACTACTACTACTAAAAAACAAACACATCCCTTTTCCAGGGCAAACTAACTCGAACCGTTGCCCCAACAATAGCCAGAAACATTCACATTTAACTTTCGTTGTTCCTCGTTTGAGCCAGCTTGTTGGCACCTTAATGTGATTACCATTAGCGGAACCCCAATCAGGTGCACAACGAGGACCAATTATCAGAGGGTGTGGCCCTCCCTCTCAGTGCTGCGGCTTCGGGGCGTGGCTGCCAGCTGCATACCACAGAAGCCCTTTTTTGTGTTTTTTAGAGTGAGGTGTTGGGGGAAAAAAAGGACTGAAATTCGCCAAGGATGACAAATCAAAAGTCGGTAATTGAAGAGGGATGACCAACACATGCCTGTTTAAAAACATGTTCAAAAGCAGACAGAGGGTAGGGAGCAGCAGGTGGGTAGGGAGAAGATGAAGGGGAGGCTATCAGGGGTCACAGGAGTCAAATTCTGGAGGAGTACAGAATGGGATCCTGTAGGCATGTTGTCAGTTAACGTGATTGGAAGGTCACTGTCAGACAGCAGGGAAAAACTGGCAACGGATGGGAGATTATCATCTAAAGTCATCTCATCATCAAGTCCTGTTCAAGGGTCGATACAAGTGCTGTGAAACCAGGAGAAGAAACGATGGAGAAAAAGCAATTTATAAATGTCTGCAATGTTAGGAAAAGAGGCAAGGTGAGAGAGGGTATGTGGGACGATTGCCTTTTCTGATTTCCAAAAATGGTTAAGCACCCTCTTCTGTTGGTCATTAATTTCACAATCAGCTGCCTACTCAAAAAAATCTATAATAGATTTATAACAGATTTAATAGATTCAATGTATCTACCCGTGTTTATGTCAATCTGTCTAATTTGAAAAGACTGATTTACACTGCATGGATATTAAGGCATACTGGCACAGGTAGCAAATCTTCAGATTAGTAGTCAGTTTAATGATGGGTTACAACTTACTGCAACTGCATACGTACGAATATCGTTTTCTCAGTATGAAAAAGGTTACGTGCTCCAGAGAAGAACTTAAATCCTGCCAAATCGAAAACTCCACTCTATACATTATTCTAGAAATGTATCGCAAAATAATTTGGTTTACTTTGGCTCAGTGTTTAATTGGAGCCCGTTGAAACACTTATCTTGCCTAGCACTTATTGCATACTTGCATCACACCACACCATTCTTCTCCAGCCACCTGCCCGGAGCTATTTAGGCACCCATCTCAATTCACACAGCGGGAAAGAGAACGCGCTTGATAAACTGCCTACCACCTGGGACGGAAGCCCACAATTAGCAGTAAAATCAGAGAAAGACCAGCAAACAGCAGTGGGGGGGGGGGGTTCTGTAATGAAGCAGCTACAGAACGAGGTTAATAATTTATTATTTTTATTTTATGATGATCTTTTGCTGGAGGAGTGGCATGGGGTTGCGGCGGGTGATCAAGGGGCACTGTGGAAAACGCGCTGATTGTAATTGAGGTGTCAGCTGTCTCCCGCTGCTGGGAAGAGTGTGTCGGAGCGCCGCAGCAACCCCTGCCTAATCCTGATGTGTGGGAACACAGCCGATTTGACTGGCACCTCACTCCACACTCCCTTTGTCTCTCTGTCCACTCCATCCTCTCATACACACAGCGCTGTCAATGAGGGAGGGGGGGATCAAGTGAAAGTGAAACTCGATTACGCTCCCCTTCAACTGTGTTAAATATTAAAACGGCATTGAAATAATCGATCAGTGTTTTTTTCCAGTTGGAACGCTGCAGACACACAAACTTTTGTTTGTGACAGTAAAGAAAACAAAGCTTATAAAATATGTCCTGATAAACTGTGGAGCAGTTTCTCTGCACAGTGCTTCTGCAAAGTCTCTCTGTACGGTCCCTCTGAGCAGTCTCTCTTGCACAGTCTCTCTGCACAGTGCTCCTGTGCCTTAATACCTTTTTCAGTATGAGCAACGTGATTTTTTAAATGACAATTGAAGGGAAACTCCTGTCTGGTTGTGCATATAGTTGGCTGGTGCTCATTTGGTTCTTCACAAAATTTTAATTCCTGTGGGGTTAACATAAAAATAGTAAATGCAAAAGTAAAGACTCCCCTAGCGTCCCAGACCTTTTACAACGGACACCAAGTTTGGTAGAAAGAAATTTATTCCTATGGCCGACCCAAATCAGAGCCACAACGCCACAACAGAGGACACAAAAACTTTAGCGGGATTAAAACACAAGAAAATTAATCAAATTTAAATTATGTCAGCAATGATGTCAGCATCATCAGCAGTGATGCAGCAACCTTACTATTTACAGTGGTACTGAGCAGCACATGCACGGTGCATTGATAAAACGGTACTCTCCATAGAAATCTGTTTTATTATGGAAGGCTAGAGTGCATTCAGACAAACTGCAGTAGATTTAATGGCAAGCCTGAATCATTGAACCCATAGTGTTTAATTCTGCCTATAGGTGCCATAAATATACTAAGTGCTGTCAAAAGCATAGTCTAGCAAGTGTCAACAAGTGTCAATATGGTCACAATATTTCATATCATTTCATCAGGCAGCAACTGCATTGTCAATCCAAGCTAATTAAATCTGCGGTATAATCATAAAAAGTGCTAGGATTAACAAGACTGTTGATCTCGACTCATTATCTCCGCTAATAAAAGTGTCCCTCCTATCAAGACTTGTTATGATTGGATATCACATTTATTCTTTTTTCGAAATCTTCTATGTCCTGTCAAAGAGCAAGAAGAATGCTTCTGTGTTCAGATCTTGGGCTATAAAAAGAAAACAATACCAGAACTACAATTGTCACAAGCAAATGTCCACTAGGTTTCCTTGTATGCCTGCCCGATTGATCCCCTATTTACGTCCATACTGTGTATTTGCTGCGCAGGTCAGTTAAATACACTGAACTCCAGTGTAGTGAAGGTAAACCAACTGAGAAACTTAGAAAGAACACATGAAAGTTATGACCACTTTAAATTAGCTAACTTCTGAATTTTAAGATAAAAATGTATAAAAATACATTTAAAATATATATACATAATTATTGTGACTATTTGTAGAAGTATTTTTCTTGTTGACTTTTAAGGCTGAGTGTGTTTTGTTGTGTTTGAGAATTCCATAAGCTGCTGTTTTCTGAAGTTAAGTTTAGATCTCATTGTTGCCTTGTTCCAATGTCTCACTGCCTTTTTATTACCAACTAGAGCGGGTAACATTGACAAGGTTGAATTTTAATAACTGTATTTAGACTTTTTTTTCAGAGGGTAATCTAAATGGAGATCATTTGCGTATAACAGCAATGAAGAACAATTTCACAGCTGTAATAGAGAGGGTGGCAGCTTCAATTTTTGCTGTAGAGTCATATATCTTGATGTGTATTTGCAAGAGGTAATTCTATTACACCTCTAACCAGATATAAAATGACCTTCGTGGCCTAGTGGCTTTGCACAGACTGTCAAACATTTGCACAGGAGCATTTTTGAAATTCCCGAGGACGAGGCGAACACTGGCTACAGAGCACAAACGTTGAAAATTCACCCATGTGTTGTCTTTGCCCGCGGCTATGTTTGTATTTATCTCCCTGCCTCAGCGACGACACAGAGCGAGGGAGATTGCAGCGCAGCGCCACGCAGTCTGCTCACATTCCCCCAGCTGATGAGAACGCTAAATGGGAGTGGCGGCTGGTGACAGAAATAATCGCTACGCACCCCGATCAGTGGTGCCGGGGCCCCGCTCACGTGTCTGTCGTGGGGGCGCCCCTCTAATGTGGCCCGGTGCCCGAGGGCCTTAGCAAGCCGAACAGGCCCCCGTGTTATGCAGCTCAGGGTCTGTGGGTCACTTAGGGTCACTTTCCCGCCTCCTACTATCTGGACTCTCCCTTCCTCCGGCCTGCCAGGCTGCGTTGGTTTAACATGGGGCCCGAGCAGCGCTGCATGCAGCCACGGACAGACAACCAGTGGCCCGCCGCTGACAAGAGCTTGAAATGCAGATTAAAGTGGCATTTGCAAAACCTCCGTAGAATATTAAAAGGGCAAGACTGAGAGCCCAGTGTCACCTGTTTTCATCATCTGTGCTCTGAGCTCTTAAGCCTGGTCTTGCAGCATACATCATGCATCATGCATGGCACCTGAAATGTGCACCGGATCCTAAGTGTAGGACTGGAGAGAAGGGCCGTTTCATGCATTTTCCGCCGCATTGTCAGTGGTTTCATGCTCCGGTTACTGCAACGGATTGGCTTTTTTTTTATAGGGCGAAACACTGCAATCAGATCCTAAACTTAGGAAGTCCTAAAAAAGCTGATGTTTAATGCACAGGTTTTATGGAATTGAGAAACCCAGCAGCTCAGCCACACATGTGGACTGGAGTGTGATTTAGGAAGCGAAAGCTGAAACAAGCAAAAATAGGTCTTTGAAAGTATGACTTAGAATCGCTCAATGTTAATTTTGTCTACTTAAAGAACCCTTCAAAGCCAATGTATACCTAGATATTAAAAAAAAAAAAAAAATAATAAAAAATACGAACTCTAACATTAGTCACACATGTATCTACAAACATAAAACAGCAGAAAATGATTTCACACTTCTGGAGATTCGTATAAAGCTTCTAAAACTTTCAAGAAGATATCACTGGATCCCCATGGGGCATAGAAGGAGTAAGGGCATGCTTCAGTAGAGCCAACCATCATGGCCAGGGAATTCTCAGGAAAGTCAAGAGTCACTGACTTCCACAAGTTAGGTGATGACAAGGCCACAAGTTCAAGGCCACTAATCAGCATCTCCTGTCTGATTCCCAGGTGCCCACAGGCTGTCAGTGTTGTCAAGTGGGTCCTGCCTCTCCTCCAATCCGCGTTGAGCCTCACGTGTGAGCTGTGTTGCCTGTAAAGTGTAATAAAGCATGATTGCTCAAAGGCGATTGGGATAGGAAGAAAGTCTCTGTACTTCTTGACCCGGACCAAGACGTTAGAACAATTGGAACTGATTTTAAATTGGGAAGAAAACTGAAAAAAAAAAAAAAAAATACTGCATATTCCAAATTTAAAAAAGACAAGAATAAAGGAAATCTAAAAATCTAAGGAAATGTGCCACAACTTGATAACATATTACAGGAAGCTTCTTCTTTTCAAAATCAAACCATGCATGCATGTGTAATTTTTGAGTCAGAATTTTTTTAATACCGCACCATTCTGTGGGAAACAACGTTTGTTGCTTTCTCCTATAATAGTTTAGCTTTTTTGAATTTATCTGACCAAAAATTAAACATTCCACAACAATTCTTTATGTGAATAATTTTTTCTTTGGGTTACATTTACATTACATGGTTATGAATGAATATGGAGGGCACAGTATTATATCTGCAGTAAACAAACATGGTAGATTTTATGTAGGGGCTTTTTATAGGGTCTTTATAAGGCTAAAACCCACTAGGCCGGTAAAATGATATATAAGGGAGAAACCTACGCTTGGGCAAAATTCAGCAGAGGGAAATTGACACGAATTTGATTGCCTTTCAATAGCTGATGGATTTCAGCACAGCTGAATGGCTTACCCGCCCATGCTCCAGTGAGTTGGCGTGAATTGAAATGGCCTACAATACTTTTAATAGCAAACAATTCTCAAAGTCCTTTTCCATCAAGGGGCAGATAAATAAATAAATAAATAAATAAATAAATAAATAAGTAAATAAAATGAGAGGCAAAATATTTTTAAAGCAGTAGCTGGAAACACTGAACATCATTGTAAAGACTGAAAAGGAGATGACTGAGAGCACTGCCTAATCTAGGAGGTGGAAAATATCGCTGGGTTTTGTCGGAGCCCGCAGTTGACCTTTGAAAGAAGGGCTGACCGGTTATTATGGAAAGTACGTTCCAGTTCTTTTTTTATTCACTGTCTCTGTTTACTGAGAATGTACCTACATCAGGGCTGGTAAACTTTAGGTCTTAGCCCCTTAGACTCTAGCCCTGCGGGGTTAAGAGTTATCTCTCGGTTAGCAACATATTTTCACGTAAAACACTAGCTGTATGCAAAAAAACAATAAATAAAGATAGGTTTTTGTGTATGTGTGTGTGAGGCTGTGTTTGTGTGTGTGTGCGTGTGTGTGTGTGTGTGTGTGTGTGTGTGTGTGTGTGTTACCATGTGGCCAATGCATTATTTTTTGTAATAATATCCAAAGCCTAGCTGAGATTAAATAGATGGGACTGGACCCGAACTCTGAAATTCTATTTCTCACTGATATCTAAAAACACTTTTAACAAAGATACATTTGCTATTTAACTAAATTACATAAAATTTGTGTGGATTGACACAAAAGTCCGCTGAAAGGTTGTTGAGGGAGGAGTCGGAGTCATCTATTAACATGAGCAGCATGATCTTAGAATTCTTTAGATGACCTTGCACGATCACAAGCTAGGTATGCAAAATGGTTGCCAACATCAACTGCGAAATTACTAGAGAGCAAGAAGCCTGTGTAATGATCAATATGGTGATTAGACATTGCTATTAACTTTCTACTCTCTCTGATTGCATGTTATTGCTCAAGCTCCATTGTTCCATTCCAAAAATACCATGTAGCATTAGCATGCGGTAGTTTGGTGAGTTTTTTTAATCATATCATAAAATATATATTTCGATCATGTTGTATATAACATTGAAATAAGTTTATATAATGTATAAATAATGTATAATGTATTTACCTAGAAAATGCTCATACTGAACATGCTTTTACAGTTTATGCTAACTCTGTGTTTATGTGTAATGAAGGCAGACAACATTATCATCTTTGGCGGTATGATTTAATTTTATGTTACGTATTTTTAACGTTTGACTTTTGTTTGACGGAATGAGTAGAGTTCATTTTAATTTACAGAACAGCAGAACACTGCGTTTCGAAAGATGCAATGCAGAGAAGTACGCCGGCTTTCACATCCCCCCACCCCCCTATCTATTAAAAGAACAAAAGGTTATTTATTTTCACATCGGCCCACAATCGCATCAAGCCGCTCATTAGCAAGTCTTCCTGAGCGCAGTAAATTATTAATATTCCAATTTATTGCAATATATTGGAATGCATGCCTCAGAGATCACAGCTGAAAGTGTGACTGATTTAATTCATCATCGGAGGTTTGGGTTCATGCGAGCTGAACTGTAAGGCTAAATTATAAGATAGCGAGCTGCAAGGGACCATGAACACGGCTTGTAATGTATTCAGAAAGGTGTTGGGCTTTGCCCTTTGTCTTGAGTTCCCTCTCTCTAATGAGTACACCAACAATTGCAGACTGCCCCACAATCGTGGAGTTTAATTTTCTGGCCAAGTTATCTGAAATGTAAGGATACAGGCCAGGTGATTAATTATGCATAAAGAGAGAGAGCGGGCGAGCGGGTGAGCGAGCGAGCGAGAGAGAGAGAGAGAGAGAGCGGAAGGAAAGCCTGGTCGTATTTTGCAATATAACAGACAGAATATATTATTTCTTTACCCAAGGTGTGAAACTGTGTCAATATTTAAAAGTTAATCATAATAAAGACAACTCTGCTTTACATTATAGAGGGTACGTTTCACAAAGCAAAGAGGGATTGCCAGAGGGCTCAGCTGGCAAGGTATGAAAGCGCTTCTTTGGGCTTAGCGAGCGCCTGCCATGAATACTCCCATTCGCCTTTCAGCCACTCGCTCGGTTAT
This sequence comes from Hiodon alosoides, assembly GCA_025775065.1. Lineage (NCBI taxonomy): Eukaryota > Metazoa > Chordata > Actinopteri > Hiodontiformes > Hiodontidae > Hiodon > Hiodon alosoides. The sequence continues at coordinate 3,010 of JAOYSI010020516.1, read as the reverse complement.
TTACTCTGTGGAAGTTATGTAATACACCCCGTCGTTGCATGCATAAGTAATTCTTCCCCGTTTTCCAAAAACAAAACCCACAGGTATCTCACACAAACGAGAGGGGCGGGGTTCAGTAAATGTCTCTCACATGTAGACGTGGGTAACAAACTTTACCCTCTCTTGCACCATGACGTTTTTTTGTGACAATCAAATGTCCCAAATTGCTGGAAATGTTTGTGTTTAAGTTTGTTATTAACCCAAAGTGAAGCTATGCAAAACAGCCCTGGGAGTGATGAATTAATGGTGTGAATAACCATTGTCTGCATTGTGGAGACAATTTGCTCCAGTAAACATGAAAACTACGTACACACCATTTTCCCCCCCCTATCTGTTTCCCAATTTCTTGCGATTCATCATAAGGGATTAATGTTCATCTTGGTGAAATGTAGTGGCAGAGACTGAAAATATGATCCATAATTTAGGCTTGGGACCATAGCGTTGAGCAGTTTATCCTAAACACTGGATACATGTTGTACAATAACAATGTCATTCTTACCTACTGTGAACGTTGGAAGATAACAAAATAAACCTTTCAATTAGGGTAGACAGCGGGCCTATAAATAAAATAAAACATTTTTAAGGAAACATTAAAGAATTTGTACTATTTGTAGAATTTGTGCTATTCACTGCATAAAGATGAAAGCATTTTCACAATTTGGACACTTTCTGCATTCTATGATGATCTGATTTTCCAGCGTTTCATTGTATACATTAAAATTATATTCAGAGGCAGGCAATCAATCCTTTTGAAATGTGGAGTGGCAGTATGGAATGAAATACTGGAATGTTTCATTAGGTGCGGATACGCGTTGTGCCACTTTGTCAAACTATCAACAGTATATATTTGAAGTCTAATCCTGTCTGATAATTACAAGATGACTGATCCTTTGCTAATGATACATCACAGCTCCAAACAGTAAGTAAAGTACTGTTACTAGAACCAATTTAGTCATTAGCATGTAGGGGCTGGCATAAAAATGGTCATTAGTCTAAAATTGAACAGATCTGCACTTGTCATGAAAGCCCACAATCAAGGGAAGATTATTCCACAATTATAATGACAACAGAGGATGATTTTGGTTGATTATCCTGGAAACCCTGAGAACAGAGATAAAAAATAAAATAAAAAAATAAATTCAATACAGAATTTACATTCAATGACCATTAGCGCAAAAATTTAGACAGACAGACCGACACATAATGGTATTTTATTTGTTCAAAGAACTTTGAAGGACTAGACTACGGAATCTCGAAGCTACTCAGATGTTAACAGCTGACAAATAGAAAGAGATAACGGCTAAATCAAATGTTCAGTGGATTAATCGGGCTCACATCGTTTCGGTGCTATTGTCAAATCCAAAAGAGCTTCACGTTTCCAGCTTCATAAATACACAAACACAAACTTGTATCCTAGGCTCATTTAAATCATACATCTTGTTGATATACACCTTGGTCCACTGAATTGCTTCTGAACATTAAACTTTCACTTAAGTTTCTCTGAGATAAAAATACGGTGAATATGCCAGGTATTCTGGCATGTACAACCTAAAGGGCAGCTGGTGGCTTAGTGGTTGCCACCCCGAAGTGTTGCATCCTTGAGCAAGCTACTTAACCTTAACTGCTTCAGTAAATAACCAGCTGGATAAGTGTGTAAATGTAAAAATTGTAAGCTGAGTAAGTTGCTTTGGATAAAAGTGTCTCCTTGAGCAACTAAATAGAAAATTGTTATTGGGAAGTGAACAGACATGAGGTTTGCATGGTCTGCAGACCAGCTTTTAATAAAGAGTGAGATGACAGCATATTGTTAGCATAGTGGGTTAATATTTTTGAAAGTCTGTCCTGATTCTCCTAAAAAAAGTATAAAGTCAAAACATAAAAAAGTAAAAATAAAAAAAAAATAAAAAAATAAAGACATCAAAGAAGCTTTTCAGGATCTGTGATCTCCCTCTATTGAGTTTTTTTCTCTGGACTTGCCTGCTGTATCGTCATCATCCGTTTGGTTTCTTACCTTTACAAAAATACGGTGACCAAACAGTCCATGACCAGGCATCTAGGAAAAACTGCTGAAACTGTAGTCATTGTAGCTGAACCCTGACTCCCACCTCAGCCAAATCGCTAATCACACTCATAGACCACGTCCATGAAATAGGAACGACACAGGATACACTTTTATTTTGATGCTTCCAAAACGAATATCAATATTTTCTATTTGTCCCTTTTTGAATAAGTGAATGCAGGATTTAGATTAAATGATGAACTCAGCTGGGCAATTATTATGTTTTATTGCTCATGAAAATATTTTTAATGAGAACTCGTTGCCAAACGCGGTAGACATTAAATGTTCAGTTGATGCAAGATAAATAAAAAGTAAAATTAATAATAATAATAATAATAATAATAAAGTTCTGAAACCGTCCCTGCTGATTATTAACAGGAAATTTGTTTGTGTTTTTCCTCCAGGCACAGCAGTCAATAGCCTGTGTACTCTGATAATCCATAGAGTCTCTTTGTTAATTATTTTCCTAATACAGAAATCCGAGTCTTTGAAGCACAAAACAAGTTTTAATGAACAGTCTGTTCGTTTAATTAGGAAAAATTTTAAAATACAGTTAAAATATTAATGTCTCACGAGGGAAGCACTTCTGTTTTTGGGGAATTCAAAACACTGCATTGCAGAGTTTAAACTCCTAACTATTTATTTCTGAAAACAATGTATTCCTGAAAGGATCTCGACTGTGCGAACAGATGAAGGGGCAAGATTCACGACACTCTTGTAACTGAAGAGCTGTGCTGTTTTTGTAATCGCAACATTTTTTAACTGTCAACAAAATAACCATGGTACCGAACAGGATTTTATCTGTGAATTCAAATTCATAAAAATCCCATGCTTGTAAATAATAATAATAATAATAATAATAATAATAATAATAATAATAATAATAATAATAATAATAATAATAATAATAAA
>JAOYSI010020505.1:16425-35245 GCA_025775065.1 Hiodon alosoides | reverse complement strand
GGATCATGCTAATTGCAAACAGCATTTAACGACCTGTGATCCCTCAGTAGGTGCTGGAGTTGGGAGAGGAGCCGGGCAGGAGAACGGCGGTCAGAGCGGCACAAGAAGAGAAGGTGAACAAGGCGGAAGTAAGAGTCGGCTCTGGCAAAGCGGATGCCAACATTTTGTCTTCGTTTAACTTTAATTTTGTTTGGTATTTTGTTTAGTTTGTTATTTTAGTTTTTTGTGTTTGGGGTGAACTCATGAGGGGGATCCCTGAAGAGCGATTATTGTTTATTTTCTGTTTATTGAAATAAAGCTGGCAAGAAGCCGGAGAAGTGTGTTTTACCGATTATTTCTGAACCAAGCACGTCGGCGTGCTACATGATGGTGATGGTTTCAGAAGTAAATCACCTAATAAACCTTAAAGCTCGTCTGTGTGTTGTTAACTGTTGACTTCTCAGGTTTAAGGGCATTGTTCATGACAACTGGGAAGTGAATAGTCGGGTCACTGTTAACATGGTAAGCTATACTCAAAAAAAAATAGCAGATATAATTCCCTTCGACAACCAAAACATAAGTCGGTACACAGAGGGCCTTTAAATTCAGCCATAGTCACATTTAGGATCGAACTTGATCATGAAGAGTGTTCTCAGAAACTAACATATGTCCAGAGCAATGTATAGTAGCATTAGTAGTGTAAGTTATTGCCTTGGACTAGCAAAGAAGCGATATAACCAGAAAAAGGCATCAAATCTAGTGTTTCTTTTGTTTTTAAAATGAATTTGAAAATAAATCTGCTAGAGTCATTGAATAGTACGCCGTACCAAACTATTGCCCCCTGAATGTTATTGACATAATGCTGTATAATACTGGCTTCCTAATTATTTGGAGAGAAGAATTGACAGGATTGTGAAACTTTGTACTGCAGTACAGTCAGTGTCAGGGAATCTGTTTACAGCCTCTTTAAGACCGGCAAGCCTGACATTCCGAGTCTCAAGCTGTTGATTTCCAACAGTCCTCAGCTGAATAATTAGTACAGCTGGAGGCAATGGTTAAATCAGCCACAGAATAAAAGGCTGTAGGAGTCTGTAGTCGGGGGCTGTACCTGATGTGGAAGCTTTTGGTGGTTGTTGTTTGGAGCCCATGTGAGCCAAACGTGCGTGTGCACATTGGAATTTTGAGCACCATTTATGGAATTGAGCCCGTTTTGGCTACTGACCTTTGGAACCGTGTTTTGATCCTGGCTTTGGATTGTCCATTTTTGTAACTCCTCCCAACATATTCAAGGAAAGTGTTTTATTTTAATTAAACTGTCTCCCATTGGTGTTTCATCAATCCTGCAATTAATGGCACTCCCTGCACCCCGGAGATTGTTACAATACATATTCTGGGACTGTCACACAGCGCAATTTTAAATGCAAAGTAAAATATATATTCAAAGACATTTTATATATACTGTGTGTGTATGTCTATCTACATGTATGTGTGTGTATATGTATTTGGATAAGCCTATGTTTAAACTAATATAAACATAAGAACATTTTCACTGCAGCTGAGAGTTTTAAAGGCAGCAGCCCCTTCCCAGCCCTGAAGATCCATAACAATTCAACATCCCTGTATCAAATGATATAGTCAGTGGTATATAGTCAGACATAATTTACTATTGGAAGCTAAACAGACAGCCGTTAAGAGGAATTCCTTGATGAAAAAATTAATAAAAATACAAATGATAAGACTTTTTGTGTAATAGTAGAGAATAGTAAACATAATTTAATCACTCAATTCCACCGGCAAACCCCAGGTAGTACTGCGGTACTTCTAACCACATAAGTGGGCCCCACTTTCTATTACAATTTATTACTGGGAACAGAAACAAGCCCACACCACTTTACATTATTTTATTTTCTTAATTTCTTGCTGATATTGAGAAGTAGTGGTATAAAAAACAAGCTCCTCTCACAAAGTTTGTTTTCTGAAAACATTACAACGATCAGTCAATGATAGAAAACACTCTCCCTCCAAAAGTGCTTGATTTTTCTAAAGCTCGCTGGTTGCTTGGCAGCAGCAATTCCATCTCAAGGTCATAAAACAGGTGTCACTGTTGCATCAATTAACAAAGGACTTATCTACACTTTGGTCGAAATGTTTTATTGATTTATTTATTATTATAAATTATGCAGGAAGGCCAAGTGCCTCTGACATCCATGCAAACCTGATCTGGATTAAAAATAGAGATATAATAACCCTTTTTTTAAATAATAACATAATTTTTTGGGGATGACATCACATTAGAACCAGTACTGGCAAAACCATTTAAACTTAACTTCAAGCTGAGCCCTACTGCTACTCCCTACTGTGCTCAACCACAATCACAGTAAAGGTAATTTATGTGTACTCTGCCTTCTCCTAATGTTTTCTCTCTTAATACACTAATATAGGTGTATCGTCTGTAGCCCAACATACAGAAATAGTTGTGAGGACAGAGAGAGGAGTTCCAGTGTGTTACAGCTGGCTGAAAAGCTGTGGCAGATGTGCCCACTTACTGTTCCGTTCAAATTTTTTTCAAATTTCTTTCAGATTTTTTTCAGATTTTCTAAATTTTGTTCTGTTTAATAGTTGATTTAGAATTGCAGTGTTTTAAAATGATTTGTAGTTAAGTAGAATGAAAGAATTGATCAGGGGTTTGAATACTTTTTCAAGGCACTATAATATGTTGTGACGCTCTGCAGTGGTGTCCTCTGTGCTCACTGAGGGGGGAAGTCATCAGTTCACCCTTTTCCAAACATCATAAGGCCCCCATCATATGTTGAAGAACTCAGTTACCAGTGAGACCGGGCTTTCCAACCTATTGCTCACTAAGTAACCCAATATTGCTCTTTTTTATATCCAGAACCCTAAATTAAACGGACACATTAAATGACTCGTGAAATGTGTAATGGCTCGTAGAAATGGTCCTCTTTTTCTTTCTTATAACCTTAATGGAGATATTAATTTAAACACAAACCGACTTCATGGCTTAGTTGTAATAGGGCTTAACTGCCTTTTAATTGGTGGAGAAATCTGTCAGTCATCGCGTGCGAACAGAATCACAGTAACGGTTATTCAGCTCCCTATGTTTAAGAGCTTGCGTTACAGTATCCAAAAAGAGTGGACAGAGAAAAATTTGTTTGACAAAGCAATGTGTAACGGGACATTGTAACATTGTAAACGAGCTCGCTACTGACAGTGACGTCTAAGACAAGATAACTATTAGTTACTAGAGATTAATAGGTCTTTGGCTCAAAGAGCTAATCGTCGCTCTTAGTTAGGAGGTTGAGACTACCTGAGTTTGATTCCCAGCAACGGTGGTTGCTGTTAGTTCTGCAAGTGGTGGAAAAAAGCCAGTTTTTCGAGCTGTGGAAATGGAAATGATTTGAGTACAGAATTTTCATTTGATTTGGACGAGACAATAGATGTCGGTGATTTTCTTCAGTGTTCTGGCTAGATGCATTTGTGGAAATACTCGCAGAATTAGAATTACTTGTAATGAAGAATTACTTGTAATGTTACCAATGAAAAATCAAACAAGGGGCGAAGACCTTCTTCAAAACCGTGATTGATTTTGTAAAAGAAACGACAATGCATTGGTCCAATCTTGTGTTGGTTTGCACAGACGGTGGACCCGGCATGTTGGTAAATACAAGGGATTTCTTGCTTGTTTATCAGAACAACTGAAGCACACGCTTTTAATCTTTCACTCCATCTTGCAGCAGGAGGCAACTTGCGTGCACAGTTTGGTCATTGTCATCTTGAATCTGAACTGAGTTGTAAAACAATGTAATTCCTCAAACTTGAAAAAACTTCCAGTTACATACAGAAATATGCAGCATGTTAGCTGTGCGCTGCTCTGTGGAAATTGGCAAAATAATTCAACAACAAAGTCCAATTAAAAGTCCAACAAAATTTTACAGATGACAGAGATATGATAACTGTATTATGTAAACTGTAATCATGTAAAAGTAATAGTATGTTTACACTGGCTTTTTGCCAGTGACAGGGTCAGGGCATGTGATGTTGAGCTAGACGATCGTAAATTGTATGGGCACATTGTTTAGCAATGTCTGACTTTGGAGATGGTCTCAGTCGCGACCTTTCTGCTCCACCTACCCAAAATTGGAAATTGGCTTTTTGTCAGCCCCAACACTATCAAATTAAAATTCCACCCAAACTGACATTGTTAAATGCAAGTATAATTCAATCATTGTAAATGTTATCCCTTCAGAATATAAACAGTACGTCTGCTCTGAGGTTATTATCTTGTTGTAATGCACTTTTTAACAAATTTTAACAAACAACATTTTCAACAACTGTAGGCTGTATGAAAAAACTCAAAATCACAGTTCGAAATCACAGTCCGCCTACTAACACATTTAGATATTGTGTCCCAGGGTGTGACAGGGGGACTACTGTCACGCAGCTTTCCGGATCCAAGGGGTCCCTTGCCATGCCCTGATCAACACAGGGTCAACCGTGTTCCTGGTGCACCCTGACATCCTGCCAGAAGGGACCCAGTTCGAATCCACGACCGTCCACCTCAGCACGGTGACTGGAGGCATGACACCCATGTTGCATGAAGGCCAGTTTGCAGTAGAGGTGGCAGGGATGAAAGTTTGTCAGGGGGCAGCAGAACTTGCAGGCCAGCACATTGCGGCTGCGAGACACCCCCCCCCCTGCTGCCGCTGTCACCTCCCTGCTCCGTGGGCCGTGCTGCTCAGCTTGTGGTCACACCAACCCAGGAACTCCCAGGAACCGACCCCTCTTCAGGACCGTCCACTGACCCCCAGTTGCCCTTTATCCTGGACACGGATGCCAGAGATCAGGGGATGGGAGCCGTGATGTCCCAACTGATGACGGAAGGAGAGCGAGTCGTGCCGTACTTCTGCTGGACCTTCAGTAAGCCAGAGCGCAATTACTGCGTGACCAGGAGGGAGCTCCTAGCTGTTGTGGAGGCAGTGCGGCACTTTAGGCATCACCTCTGCGGGCCCCCCTTCACCATCCGTACCGACCACGGCGCTCCGCAGTGGCTAAAGTGATTCTGGGAGCCGGAGGGTCAGGTGGATTGTTGGATAGAGCAACTACAGGCCTATAATTACACCGTCTAACACCACGCTGGGGAGAGATTCCGCAATGCTGACGCACTGTCCCCTGTGGCTGTGGGTACTGCGACCGCTGGGAAGAAAGAGAGCAGCGGGCTGCGGAGGGTGCAAATCTGTAGGACGAGGATCCAGACCTGGGCCATGTGATCCAGTGGGTGGAGGAACAGAGGCGGGTCAGCTGGGAGGAGATCGCCTCAATGTCGCAGACAGTGTAGGGACTCTGGCCTGGGCTGGCCCTCCAAGGGTGAGTGCTGCAACGCCGGTGGTTGGAGCCGGCGATGGGGGAACAACGGTGGCAGGTGGTGGTCCCCAGGGGGTTGCAGAAAGGAAGTGTTTGCCAAACATCACGGTGCCCTGGGCACCGGGCACTTCGGCAGGACCAAGACCCTACACCGTCTCCGCCTTCGACTAGGGACACTGTCGCTGGGATGTTTAGGACTTCTGCTGCCATTGTGATGCCTGCACTGCCCGGAAGGTGCCTCAAGGTCAGTCCAGAGCCCCATTGCAGCAGCACCAGGTGAGGATGTACTGGGCCCTTTTCCCCGTTCGCCCAAGGGGAAAAAGGTTTATGCCGGTGGCGATGGACTACTTTACTAAGTGGCCAGAGGCATACGCGATCCCGGACCAAGAGGCAGAGACAGTGAGTGAGGCCCTGATCGAGGGGTTCTTCAGCCGGTTCGGGGGCCCGGGGGAGCTACACTCTGACCAGGGTAGGAACTTTGAGTCCCAGGTGTTCCAGGAGATGTGTCGCCTCTACACCCCAGAGTGACTGCCTCGTCTAGTGGTTCAACCGCACACTGGGGGCCCAACTGACCCTGACCACCAGCCAGGATAAGAAAGACTGGGACATCCAGCTGCCCCTGGTCCTGATGGCCTACCGGACTGTGGTCCAAGAGTCCACCGTCTGCACCCCCGATCTGGTCATGCTCGGGCAAGAGCTCCGCACGCCACCTGAAATCGTCTTTCAAAGGGACGCTCCCCCAAGCTAGAGAGTAAGTGGGTCGGGCCCTGCGAGGTCTGGGAAAGGGTGAGTGAGGTGGTGAGCCTCCCCGTGGACGGTGTGTGGACCTACACCGGGGCCGGTTAGCCCCCTACCTGGGTCGAGCCCTTGCTTCTCCTGTAGCCTCATTCCGGTCACCATTGTGGGTGGTTCCACCCTCAGGAGGAGATAAAAGGAGGGACGGATGTGACGTGTGTGGAAAGAGTTAGAGAAAGAGAAGAGTAGAGAACGTAGGAGAGTGAAGCAAGCAAGTGAATTGGAGAAGGCAGGAAAAAAGAGGGAGGAAGATGGAGGAGTTAGTTGAGGAGAAGTTGTTAGGACAGGGTTTTATTATTTTGCCGTGGTCTCAGCCCATTGGGGCCGTGTGAGCTACAGAGGCACAAATAAAGCCAACTCCCAGACTCGGTCAAAAAGTGTTTAGATAGACTCACACTAAATATGCATGAAATGACTCATGCAGCTATCATTGAGAGTTCACAATGTCTCCTACTATATTCCAAACGTGTGATTTATATGATTCTCCCTTTTTAACTTTAGCCTCACTGGAATGTAAGTTGGCACATATTTCCTCCATTACTGATATGTGAGTTTGTCTAACAGCCAGAAGCCCTTTCTATAATTATCTTATAGAGTTTTGAGTTGTCGATAATTTTTTTGAGAAGCCACCATTTAACTGATATGGTAGACCTACTAAAGCTACTGTGAGGGATTTTTCCTTAACCAATTTTTTTGCATACAGTGTACAGTACATATAATAGTTTTGTGGAGGTTCCCCTTTTAAACAAATGGTTGTTACTGAACCAAATAAGACAATGGTCAGGCAAACTAATAAAAGATTATTTAAAAACTGTTCTCACTCCGAGCTCCTATATTGGACTGGGGCTACATTTAATTTAAATAGCATCTTCAATTTTTTCTGCAAATCTCTTATTTCTTGTATTTACTCAATTTTAAAATAATTTTATATAGTTGCTGAAAGTGTGATTAACGGGTTGGTTTTAAAATGATGGTTCTTCGTGTTAATGTCTTATTTTAAGCTGGCAGACTCAAACAGATCCTTAACATCTGGTTTTCCAATTATAGTTTCTGAGTGCTTGTATTGGGGAGACAGTTTACTTCCTTAACTGTCATCTCTCTGGAATTTGCAACTCTTATGTGAATAATATTTAAAATTTTAAGATTTTAGATTTTACTACGCGCAAAAGAACATAGCACAGTTTATATGGACATATTGCTGTTTTTGTTTTTTGTTTTAGACAACAGTAGGTTTTGTCAACCAGTATTTCCTCAAAACGAATCTCAATGTAATATTTGGAAATTGCTTTATTTTGAAATTGTAAAATGAGTGCATTGATTAGCAATTAAATATTGTTTAACAGCTATATCCTCAGTTTAACTTTGCAAGGTATAAAGGATACTAAGTATGTAATTGAAAGGGGAATTGATATCACTTTTCTAACATCACACACAAAACATGACGTTGATGAATCCGCAAGGTGCAATGAAATCTGTGCACAACAGAAATTGCTTTGGTTCTGCAACCATCTGTATAATTATGTTCCTGCATACCTCTGAGTATGTTTCATTAGGAACCATCTGTAGTGTCAACTTATCTAAGCCACTAACCAAAGTTAATGTCTGGAAACTATGCTATCCCACTACAGGTAAACGAAAGGCATGCTTACGGGTAGCTCCTGGCCTTCTCTATATCGGTTCCACTAGCTTAATGGCAAAGCGATGAAAATAGACGGTAATTTAATGTTAATTGAACATTAACTTCTACAGTAATGCTTTTTTTTTAAAAACATGGAACCGATAATCGCTGTTTCTCTGGACTATCCTTGTTGGGCATTTTTAAGAATAGCGTTATTGTGAAACCACACTGAAGCAGAAACCAGTCAAGTGACAACTTTTCCAAACCTTTTGGAAATGAAATCCTAATTTTAAATCACTTGTTGACAGGTCATGTTGGATACTGTGCAAATAACCGTTATGAAATGTCTCAAGGCATAAGCATTCAGTACCAATATTCAAACCAAAAAACAAATCAATCAAATGTCCTTTTATAAATTTCCACTTTCAAATATCAGGCGGACATGTATTTGTGTGCTACAAATTGGCACGTCACTTCACTTGTACTTGTCTGAACAAACAGTTATGAATCCTGTTCATTCAGGATAGAATACAAAGAACAAATGCCCTTATTTTTTCTGTCACCCCAGTGTGAGAAAGCATTCTTCACTAAAAGGCCATTTTGTCAGGCACTAAATGAATCCCAAGTGGGTAGGCTGATTACGTCACAGATCGCCCTTATGTGGATATGTATTTATTTATCTTTGGCTAGTATTCTTTATGCTTTATTCTCCATCATACAATCCCTAGCTCTCCTTCTGAGACTTCTGTGTCTAGCGGAAAATCTGAACCTCTACCCCTCATTCACTCAGAATTAGGGATAAAGAGAACTGCCAGTAAGTTGATCACTGTGTTTTAACAGTACATTACCCACCTTCAAAATACAATGGCAACTTTGTTAATGAATGCTGGTCACTGTTACCAATATAAAAATACGAAATATACTAAATACGGAATTTTATAATGACATCAGAAGTTCAAGTGTTTTTTTTTTCTTTGCATCATAGCGGCATTAAAAAAGATAAGTTATCTTTCCTTTCCAATTCAGTTTTATTTACAAAGGCAAAAAAGCGTTTTTTTTTACAACAATTACAACATGTGCAGTCCATTGCCATAAAATATTAACACTTTGCTAAATGAGGGATGACAAGAATATGCAAAGCAGAGGCTACCAACAGGTGTGGCTCATCTATTAATCAAGTCATGTATTATACATCTGGACAAGTCTGATTGACTTTAAATGTGTCTAGCAGGGACACAAAAGTGACTTTAAAAGCAGTGATTGATGGAGAGCGTTTGGCTGGACCCTCAGCAACCTGGACAGCTCAACAAGCTGATGTTTTTTGAGCAAATGAAAAATGAAGAGACAAAGGACAGAAACACTTCCATCTGTGCCGGTCGAGTGCCGTTGTGCATTTGTCTTATATGACAAAAAACCTGAATACATTTTATCATTATATAAAAAGGCAAGACTGGATATGAGCCCCATTTCTTGCTTGGCATAATTTATTTTGCATTGTTCAGCTTGCTGCTAAGTAATATATATATATATATATATATATATATATATATATACACACATACACACTACCCGTCAAAAGTTTTAGAACACCCCAATTTTTCCAGTTTTTATTGAAATTTAAGCAGTTGAATAAGTCCAGTGAATAACCTGAAATGGTACAAAGATAAGCGGTAAACTGCCAGAGGGTTAAAAAAAAGTTTAGGTTACCAAATACTGAAATAAAAAATTTACATTTCAGAGTTATACAAGAAGGCCTTTATCAGGGAACAAGGGAACAGCTGTTCTGCAGAAATGGAAGTAAATTAAGCCTTGAAAGTTGATGCTAACAATTCCTACAGGTGTCCCAGCTTTTGTTGATTACGTATAAACCCTCTGTCTGTCTAAAAGCAGTGTTGGAACAGACTGTGTTACTACACCCTCTTAACCATTAAGTGGACGGTATTGTACTGCAGGAAGTAGTATATTGCTCTCTTAATGGGTAGAAAAATGCAATTAACAAAGGAAGACAGACAGACCATTATAACCCTTATAAATGTAGGTCTTTCCTTTAGAGAAATTGCAGAGAAAGCCAAGGTGTCAGTGAGTACCGTTTCAGACACCATCAAAAGTTCCCACAAATGTGTTGCACTTGTAGGTTGCTTTGCTTTCACCCTTCTGTCCATTTCATCCCAAACCAGCTCGTTGGGGTTTAAGTCTGGAGACTGTACTAGCCTGGAAGACTGTGCTGGCCTGGACTGGAATCTTCTGTTCATCACACAGGGTTTTTGTACGCCATTGAGGAGGCGAAAGGATGGTTCCTCGGTGTGTGACATCAACTGTCAAACATGGAGGAGGAAGCGTGATGGTCTGGGGCTCTTTTGCTGGATCCAGAGTCGGCGACTTGCACAGAGTGACTGGCACCCTGAAACAAAACTGGTACCACAGCATTTTGCAGCGCCATGCAATACCTTCTGGTATTCGCCTAGTTGGTACTTCCTACAGCAAGATAATGACCCAAAACATGCCTCCAGGCTATGTCAGTAACTACCTTAGAAGAAAAGAACAAGATGGTAGGCTTAAAATCATGGAATGATCAGCTCAGTCTCCAGACTTAAACCCCATCTTGCTGGTTTGGGATTAACTGGACAGAAGAGTGAAAGCAGAACAACCTACAAGTGCAACACATTTAAGGGAACTTCTGCAACAGTGTTGGAAAGAACTTTCTGAACAATATTTGATTTCCATTGTAGAAAGAATGCCACGAGTGTGTTTGGCTGTTATATCTGCAAAATGTGGCTGCTTTTAAGTGAAAAATTTTGATTAAATTTTGTTAAACAAAACTATTCCATGATTTTAAATTTTAAATTTCCAATTGTTTATTTGTTTTATGCTTTAATTCTATGCTTTGAGTACATTGAGATATATTTTATATATATATATATATATATATATATATATATATATATGCATCACACCAGGGATGCAGTTCTCAGGGAATTCCATCATGTGCACACTTCTGGTTCCAAAAGAAGCATTATGTAGTATTTTAGATCCTTTATAGTATCAAATAGAAAATAATTAACCCTTACAACTGCACAATTTGAGCAAAGACAACATCTTTGAAACTTGACTAGGTAGTTGACAACCAATTAATAAATTTGGTTTATAATGAAAGTGTCCCTATCACATGACAAAGGAAATATGCATTAACCCGTCCTGACAAACAAACAAACATAAACCTACCTCATAATATTTCAGTTACTATGGAGAGAAATGCTGATTGCTACAGCATTTGCAAATATGAGATATCTATATGCTTTCAGATAGTCTTTCCTCGTATTCCTGTTATCACTTTCCAAAATATTTATACTAACTTCCTAACACTTCAGTTAGAGTTACAATTCTAATCTGAGAACGTAACAAATGACTGAGAATAAGACGTGCTATGGAAAGCTAAATAATAAAGTCAGTTCTGCGATTTTCAGCAAGTTATTTATATTTGTAGCACACAAATCAGCATAGTTGCATTCAGAGAGGAGAACATAGTAAAGTGTTTTCCCTGTTAGAAGAAAAAAAAAAAAACTCCGACATTTATGGATGTCCGCCCTTTTAATTCAAAGCCATATCAAGTCTTCTCTGAAGACTTTCAAGTGACGTTTAAGCTTTAGTTGTTCATCGTCTCACCTACTTCTTATGATCAAATTTAAATGAAAAAACCTTGGACTCCACAGCACCTTTGACCGTTCCTGTCAGTTCAGCACTTGTATTCATTGTTCATTATCTCTAAAGATTCTTCTTCCTCCATAGGCAGATTTGCATTTTTGGTTTATAATAAGATATTCTGTTTCTTTTCACTTATTGATGCATCTTTGGCATTTTAAACACCTTGAACATCTAGTGATGCTGACTCAATGTTTTTCTTTTTTTCTTTTCTTCTTTATGCAGTAAAATCACGACGTGACATGTATTATTTTATTAATGTGCTGTTTATCAACAGTAATAAATAATTAAGCTAAAAATACATAGTTGTGGGGCCAGGTTACTCATACTTTTCACAAATAAATAACATTTTGGGTTATTTAACCTCATTCAGGAGATCTAAGATGGAGCTCAACTAATCCATTTGATCACCATATCAAGGACTACCCTGTCATCTTTCTGACTTCCTGCAGGCAATTCTGGATACTAATATCGGGGATGGGTTGTTTGGTAAAATCTGCATGAAACCGGGGAAATACTGCACTTGGAATTCACTCATATTGTTCATACATATCTGCAGACACCAGTTAACAGTCTTCCGTATGACTTACTGCGTTTTGCAGAGAATGTTTGTATATATCTTCATATCTATTGACTTGAGAGCCTTAAGTATTCTAAATTGCTAAAGCATGACAACACAGTCTTATCTCTTACACCAGAGCTAGACAGAATTTTGTTGATTTTTATGGGACTAAAGGCATATTCTCTACATACGTTCTCAGCATTGTGGATGGGGGAAATACTGAAAACTTTTTCAAACTATAGCTAGCAAAAAAAAGAGGCCCCTTTCAGAAGAGGGTAGTTGCTACTGAGAAAAATGAATTACCAGTCACTGTCCTTAAAGAAAACTTAAGGTCTAAGAGGCAGGTTTATCACATCAGACACAAGGATTCTCCTTTTTGAAGTTTTGCGTTGCCGTAGCTGTGGAAACCAGCCTTTGAGAACAAAGAAAAGCTTTGGTGGACCCACAGCAAACAGCAAAGTTCACTTCAGTGAACTGAATCTTATTTTTGATGAGTGGTCAAAATGCAAATGGAACAGACAGAAGGCACCTGCTTTTGGAAGGTGGCACCAGCACAGTTTTTTCAGGCTAAAAACAAAAAGGCTTTGCAGTGCCCAGACCTGGAAAAGGCAATTCATTCTGTCGACCAGGTCCATCTACAGAGCAATACCTGCTCAACCGTAAGTTTTTCTTACTCTGCTTTCGGTCACTGACCCCTGCCAGATTCCCAAGAAACCAGACAGGCTATGTACCAGGTGTTAAGCATGACACATCTATTTGTGTCCAGTCTCTTTCTCTGAAGGGAAACCAAACATTTGCAAACAATTATAAATACATCTGAAAATTCCATACTGATTTTTAGGCTTCCAAGTAGGGGCCATTTTTTTTTAAGTAAACGGATGACCATGTAAACACAAAATAAGATAAGATACATATACAAATAAATTGCACCTATTAAAACCTAAATAAAAACCCATTCTATCAGGTTCCAAGGAGAAAGGGCATCAACTGGAATCTTCTCATCTCGATTACATTTTGTTTTTGTTCCAAGATGATGGATAACTAATTTGTGCAGAATCCTGTTTTTGGCAGATCGGGCAGCTTTAAGAACGAAGTGCTCTTTACATTTGTACAGTTCACTTCCTCATACAGGTAGTGCATTAAATCAATCCAGGCAAGGTGCTCTGACTAAGGACATGACAACATGGTCACTCCCAAAATCTAAGCCTAAACCAGCCCTGTTTCTAAGATTCTCGAACACTACTCTGAACAGATGCTGGCGAGGCCTACGACAGGTGTTTACACACCCCAGGAAATTATTTAGCAAGCGTCTGATTGAAGACTTTCCGTCAAGTCAGCCAAATTCACCGTGAAAACCACTTACCATCAGCATGTTTTCAGATCTTCGTCCTATAGAAGGACAGACCAAAGCAGCAGTAGATGAAGCATCTTGGACTTTTCTCTCAATCGCTCCACCTAAAGCGTTATAATGACCTATAATGTTAACCATATATACTTGGGAACATTCAGAATAGCTCAGAGAATGACACACTTGTAAACTTGCTTCAACATTATGAGTATGCCCCACAGCCCATAACAAAATGGGAAGACAAAGAGCATAATTGTGAACCTATAGTACTGTGCAGAAGTCTTAGACACATGTAAAAAAAAAAATCTGTAAAGTGAAGTTGCTTTAAAAAATTATGAAATGAAAAGTTTCTAAATATAAAATAAAAAATATAAGGGCAGTAAACATTAATAACAATAATGAAAAAAGCAAAAAAAACACGAAAACAATCAACAAATAAAATCAATATTTGGTGTGACCATCCTTTGCCTTAAATACTGCTTCAGTTCTCTTATAAAACTGCACGACAGTTTACCTAAGACAATCGGTAGGTAGATCTTGGAGAGCATCTTGGAGAACTTTCCACAGTTCTTCTACAGACTTTGTTTCACTTGCTTCTGTCTGTCCAGGTAATCCCAGACAGCCTCGATGATGTTGAGATCAGGGCTCTTTGGAGGGCAAAAACATCTGTTGCCGTCTTCTTTCGGAAAAAGAGTGTTTGGAAATCTAAAATTAGTTTTTTTCTACTTACACACTAGACAAAACATAAATATCAAAGACTAAATTTAGAAACAAACCAAGCTGTGAGAGAAAATACCCTTACCCCTTGAATTTTTCTTAAATCTGAACTCTCTTCCATAGCTCAGAGGATGTCTGAAAAGAAATCACATAACATCCATACCCAGAGAAATATAGGTTGCATATTGCATTTTTTTGAGGAAGCTGAGTTCATCAGGATTTCATTTTAAAATCATGCTTCGATATTTCAACAGGAAGGGACCCTAACGTGGAACTTAGAATTAGAAACTAATTCTGATATAGGGGATGTTCCCCACTTTAGAGCTCATTAACTTTGCCCGTCACACTGCCCGCATGACATTGGCAATGGATTTGTATAGCAAGTCTCCATGGAAATCATTCAGTGAAGGCCAAATTATGGAATATGGAATCAGTGAAGCTCAAGTGATGTCTCTATGGTAATTACTACAACAGATATGTTTTCATTACATAACGACTCTGTGTGACAACTCTGATGTTGCGTAATTTAGCCCCAATCGTTGATCATCTAAACAGTTAATTCATTCCTTTGAGTAGGCTCGGGAAATACAATCACGTTATCTGTGTTACAGGCCTGTGTCTCAGACTCTGTACAGCCCTGTTACAGAGCCATTGAAAAGCAACAGGCCCCCTGGCATGTTGTGGTCCAAATAACTTACAATTAATGACATTTATTAGGATACAGTGCTATAAGATATACTTTAGCATAATCGTTAATGAACCTCATTAGTCAAGATCTAGTGTAGACGAGGCCCTCTAATTTAAAACCTCCATTCAAAATTTTATGATTGAAACTGACCACTTGGCCTCCCCACAATCCAAAGTTTACTTGTGTTCGCTGGATTTTGGCTATTTGGTCATTCCAAAACATATGACTGCCAATGGGGTGCCTCTCACCCTCCTCCACGGGTATCGGTGTGTACCCCATGTGTGTTTTGAGAAGGCAAGCGTAAGGGAACAAATCGCTTGTGTAAACAAGAACGAACCAATGGGCGGTGGTTCTTCTCAATGGCGAGAATCTAGCCAGTCGAATAATTTAATCAGGACTGTGGTTGAAAGACTTGTTTGTTACAGTGACTACACTCATTGCCCCAGCTAAAACAGTTCTTTCAAAAGCGGCGCCTTTTACTGAAAACAAGAATGAAAACTGAGAAGGAACCATACGTTTCTGCGAACTTGCCAGTTCATGTAAGCTAATTCCAAGTGTTGAGTGGGCATACATTTCTCTTAGCCAGTTTACAAAGCAGGTACTTACTTATCCAAGACTTATCCAAGAAGGCATGGGATTTCTACCACAGGTGTTTACACCCACACTTTAATTTAATTTGTTGTCCATCAGTTTTTGCACACGTAAAAGTATCTATTTTGAGCATTTTCCCTTTTTAAAATGTGTACACGTCATTTACTCAATTCATCAGCAAGGCAACACTGACAGAATAAGTTACATCATTTAACCTTTAGCAAAATTAGATAAAGGTAGGGTCCCAGGAAAGTTCGGTGAGGTGACAGGAGATTTTATTAACATAAAAATCAAATCAACCAAAAATGGCTCTTCTCCGTTTTACCCTTGTAACTAATGCCCACAACAACTGCCAAAATAATAATAAATAAAGGCTTGCTTTTATTTTTAAAGCTCAGATGACCAATCGGTGCATAATCCTCATAGGGATTGTAGTCCAAGAAACAGGGCAGCCATGTTTTTTCAGAGCACCAATCGCTGTAGCACACTTCTGCAGTGGTTTTTACTTTACTCCTTTTCCAACAGGTTACTGCACAGCTGATGTACACTACAACTCCCAGACACACCAGCAGCAGCCTGTGTCACTGACGGTGGTCTGTTGTGGTCTATGAGAACAGGCATAATTAATTGCTCCTATACCAGGGGTTGCTTAGAGCAAGTAGAGGGCATGAGAAGATCGGACATTGGTACTGTGTGGAAAGATTAAATATAAATAAGAGAAAATCTCCAATCGTTGATGGCTAATCCTTTCCCCCGCTGGAGAATGGTCTAAAAATAAAGATCCAAACAGTAATATTGTCACATTTGTTTACATCCTTAGCTTGAGGCCAACAAAGATATCTCTGGAGAGCTCCATCAACAATACAAGAGTCTATAGGAATGCATGCCCTAATTTTGCAGTTAGCCAATAGCTAAGACAGATGGGAAAATAAAGCTTTTGCAGCAATGGCAGTTAGAGAGTTGACTAATCACGTTGTTACAAAATGACCCACAGTTCAGAACATGCATGCATTTCTGTTTTTGTTTTTTTAATCCCCTTAAGTCCCTATTAGAAATATACGGAAAAATAACAAACAGTCCAGACTAAGTTTTCTTTGAAACTGTCACAGTTTGCCTTCGCTCTTTGCTTTCTCTCAACTCCTAGCTCTTGTCAATCATTCAGTTAACATTCCACAGGCTGATGTGCACTTGTTTGATTCACTTCTGTTTCCATTGACCCAGCACCTCCCCATTTGGTTTTCTGTTGGCCATATATACCCTGCAGTTCTCCTCAATCATGGCCTGTTCTTGTGTTTGTCTTCTGTTTTGGTCTTGCAT
The DNA here is from genome assembly GCA_025775065.1 of Hiodon alosoides. Classification (NCBI taxonomy): domain Eukaryota; kingdom Metazoa; phylum Chordata; class Actinopteri; order Hiodontiformes; family Hiodontidae; genus Hiodon; species Hiodon alosoides. Next base: position 18,552 of record JAOYSI010020505.1, on the reverse strand, counting down.
TAGTTTAGAGTTTAGAGTTTAGAGTTTATTATTTGAAGCTGTGGGTTCGTTTGTGTTTTGTTGCGTCTGCACCACGTGACAAACATTTCATATTTGTCGCATTAATCAATCAACTGCAGATTAGTGAGGTGGGATGCCCAGTCTTTCTCATCCTGAGGGTCTTCTCAGAAGCTGAGAGCATCGTCTTACAAATTCCACTGTGACTGACTGACTAAGAGCGGCTTTTTGTCGTTCACTGCCGTTCAAGGGCTCACTCGCATGTATCTAAAGTGGAGTTTATTCAGGTTGTGCCTTCGATGTGATTGTTTTTCCTGCCTGTGAAACACTTGCATAAACTTGGTTTTGTTTGGATTCACTCAAGCACCAGGCTTATTTTTATATATACATAGATGAGAAAACCATCACTGTTGAAATTAAAAGTTTAATGTCGAACTGGTTCCAAATTGGATAATTAAAAAATAAAAATAAGAAAGCCCAAACCTCATTAGCAGAGAATATTGGATAAAACGGACTGTTCCAGGTCATAAATGATGTTTTCTAGTTCCTAAATAATAATTGTTTTGCAAATAATTGGGCCCGGGTTTGCATACATGAGAATGATTTAAAGTCGGCTGATCTCATTGGTCATCATCTGGACCTGCCAAATGTCCCTTATTAGAGTGTTCTGCTGACACAGACAATCTTTCCGGCATACTGAGCATTGGAGCTTTTTCACGACCCTGGACAAACATAAGGGGCCACAACCCCTTTTACAATCCCAGCAGTTAGATAACTCTGGTCTCCTTTCTGCCCAGTTGCAATTTTATGACATTCCTACAACTCAACTCGCCTGTGATTGGTTGAAAGCGCGTAAATTCAGATTACTTCTGACAGAACTACCGCTATTAACGTGTCATCCAATGCACAAAGTACACACTTACCATGAAGACATAAATCATCTCCTGCTTTTGTGTGCTGATTTTGTGAGACCCGCGTGAATGTACATGTCATTTTAACATAATAATGAGAAATAACCCATTCCACCCCCATAATGGCACCCAAAATGGGCCTTGTCTCTGCAATCCCTACTACTTCAGCAAAAACATATTTTTTTGTGGACTGTAGGGAAGAAGGTAAGAAGTGTATCTATACAGGAAAAAACACAATACGTTTTTTGTGAGCGGCTGAGAAAAGATTATTTATTGGTTAACAGTGTGTCAGGAAAATAAATCGATGTCAAACTATGCCTCAGCAGATACTTTTTCCGCTCTTGACAGTAATACGCACCAACATTCCTTCAAAACTTTGTGTGTGTGTTGATAAACAGGCGAACAGGTAGCTGTTCTCAAACAGAGGCAGTTGGGAAAAACAAAAACCAAGTTTCAGGAACTGCAGCCATTTTGGCTGTCGGTGGATTTAATATCGAAATCTTCAATAAGATTTATTACTGGGAAATGTAGTAGTTTAAAAATGTTTTTTATTTTCCTCCACCCCAGGGAGTGGGTCTTGTGTAGACGGACGAACATAGAGAACTAAGACTAAAACTTAGTTTAAAGTGGTCAGATATTGTTTTGAGATCATCTGCAACCATATTTAGATAATTGGCAACCAATTGTGAATTATATTTTATATTTATATTGTTTTATTTACTGTACCTATCTCCAACATCTTTTTCACAATGCTATTTTAGACAGCCCGAACAAGAGAAAGTGAGATTTTCATTGCTCGGTCATACGGCTGTGGTGAAAAGGGCTGCAGCTGGTTGGGAAGAAGGATTTTCGGTGTGAGCAATCATGGGGCCGTTGTCGTAGAGAGCCCATAGCAGCTTCCCAAATGAACAGTCTGATGACATTATGTCCCAGCTCTTAAGGTTAAATGATTTATGACTTATTTTGCCATTTTTTCCCCTTCTTGCATTCAGCCAGCGAAGACTGGGAGTGGGACAGGCCTCTGTGGAAAACATTTCCGGTGCGTTTCGGTGGATTTCTTTGTGTTCTGTGATTGTTCTGTGCGTGCATATTTTATTTTTATTCTTTTGATTTCGGTTTGTTTGCGCTTGGCACTTCTCAGCAGGGCCGTCCTGGGCTTCTTGACGAGAGGGGGGGGGGGGGGGGGGGGGGGGGGGGGGGGGGGGGGGGGGGGGGGGGG
>JAOYSI010020505.1:6017-16415 GCA_025775065.1 Hiodon alosoides | reverse complement strand
CTTTTGTTTTGGGTTTGTTTGCGCTTGGCACTTCTCCGCTGGGGCGTCCTGGTTTTCTTGAATAGAACCCCCCCCCCCCCCCCCCCCCATGGAGTCCTTGAGGACAAGGGAGAGGGTGTATGAATAGTAAGGGAACCCAAACTGCTTACCCCACAGCAGCAGCAGCAGCAAACGCATGGGCTGGATTAATTGGACTCGCCGCGGCGCTGTGCAAACCCAGTTGCAAGTAAATACGTTGCCTGCCTGCAGTGACAACAAAGAGAGTGGAAATAACAAGAGATCCGACACAGCCAAAGATCCATTACCGCTAATGATCCGACACAGCCAAAGATCCACCATGCTGTCTTTCATCAGCTCTCACTCAATGAATCGCATGAGTTTAACAGCTAAAACTGATTTGGTCCTTGGCTCGTTTCTCAGACATGCAAGTTTTCACCTTGGGCTTTCGGTCGGGGTTATCCTGATATCTTCAACATATATAGAGACGTGCTGTCGTCAGCAAAACTCATTAAAAGGAAACATTATTAAATGCTGCTATTTGAAGTGCGATTAGCGGGTATACCAAAGTTCTAATTTGGTCCCAGCCAATTAATAACTTAGACTTGATTTATCTAGGGTGTGCAGCAAACCGAACGGTAACGTTGAGTGCCATTATCATTCCAAACAGCAATAAAGGGGGTGTAAGCCACGTAGGGCAAATAATGCAACATTTGGATCTATAATACTGTGTACCACATGTATTAATTGGCTTGTAAAGCCATTATTTTGACAATTGTAGGCTCATTTGTTGCTTCCACTGGCGTTGGTTAATTAGACGTTTCACTGGAGCGCTCACGTAGGATGTGAGACATTACACTTAAGACAGTAAAATCATTCCACAGTTCTTGAGCTTTACAGAAAGTTGTTGGTGCCTAGCCTGGCTGCTGCGTCCCTAAATGAAGGTGTTTAACCTGCATTGCTCCACAATTCAGCGGTGTGATTCAATGCGTGCAATGGTGAAATGGTACAATAAAAAATACAAAATGCTGAGCAATAATATGTACGTGCATCTGAGTTTTAGAGTAAGACCACGGTAACATCCTAGGCTAGGTTTTTAAAAGTGAAAGCATGATGAATTTGACGGTGTCAGATTGAGAATTCAGACCGAGGAGATTGAAGAGCCAGCGCGGACACAAGCCATACAAGCAGAAATAACAACAACACGTATTTCCCCTATCCTGGTCCCTGCTCACGACGTGTTGGACTCCACCCAACATTCACAACGGAGCAGTTTTTAACTTAGATCTTATCTCATCGTTTTTGACAGGAAGTTTTGCAGTTTGAAGACACTAAGAATTCTGGGGGCCCGGTGTCGCCGCTTTCTGAGCCTGGTATAATTATTTCTTTATTTGCTGTGGGTGGAACTGCGGTAGGCAAATAAACAAACTCCTCTGTCAGGAAGATGAATGTCACAACAGTGATAGCCTGTTAGGGTCGACTGTGACAGGCCGGTGCGAAGACATGTAGCTTGCAGACACATCAGTTTTGTTTTGGCTTGTTAAAACCATTAAAAATGTTCATTTCATGATTATGGATGAGAATGACTCAGTTATATTCTATCATAGGGTAACTGAGCATTCCCTTCCTGAATCAAGGCTCGTTGTGTGTTTGGAGGTCGGGAAACTAACTTTTCAATAAATAGGTATCAAGCAAAAAAAAAGGCTCGTTGTTTATGAGCCAGTAGTCACAGAGTGAAATTGTAAATTAAATGGGCAGGCACTAATGGGGTGTTCACAGAAAAGGTTAGGAAATCAGATGCACTGTTGGGAGAATGATGATGTTGGTCCACAAAAAGAGGCCAGAATGTCTTTAAAAGGAACCCATATTCAGAGTAGCCTTTGGCTATTTTGTCATTTTATTTAATTTCAGTCAGGCAGAAGTGTGGCACTAGTGTGTTATTGCTGCAATGAGGTCAGAAAACCGAAGACTCGGTGTATCAGCTGACCCAAGTGCCAGTTGAGAGAACTCTTAAGATCTCCCTGAAATAATCTAAACGGTCGTCAAGACACCCTCGCTATGCTAGTGCACAGATGCCTGCTTTGAGCTTCGAGTTAGACGAGTACCAAACAATGCCTCAGCCTGACACAGCCTGTCGAGTCCATTATGCCTAAAATGTTTTGTAAACTGAACACCTTCCACGTTGTTATGAATAATGAATAATAATTGGATTTTTTTTAGGTATTAAAGACTTTTTTCTGCTGGCAGGAATTGAAAAAGCTTTTTTTTTATTTTGAGGTTACCCAGGAGGCAGCTTCAGCTGGTGATTGGACAACTACATCTGCCTCAATGCAACCTTATCTTGTTCTGCTTCTGAGCAGGACTTTTTGTTTCTAAACAATTTGTTTCTAATAAGAACTGCGCTACCGATGAGGCATTTGCGCTTCAGATGAGGCATTATAACGTAATCTTTCCTTTATTTACAATGCCTAACACGTGCTAGGATGTAGCTGCTGCTTTAGAGCAGAGAGTTTGATTTCACCGATCAGTCCGCAAATGTACAGAATGTGTGAATGGTTTACTTGGTTAACTTCTGCATATTGAGGAAAAGCTTGTTTTATCTTATAAGTCATCCATCTGTTTCTTGGCTACAGTTCCAGTAAGACTTAAGACAAAATTTGGTCTTCCAGCCGTTGCTCTGCCATGTGAGAATTATTAATTAATGTCTGCGAATGGGCTGCGTTCCAGAACTTCTCACCTCAGCTGTAATCAAGCTGTTGCTACAAAAACAAACCAAGACCTGATTGATCTAACTTCTCTCCCAGCCCAAATTACAAGACAAGCCTCATTAAGCTTAACTTGATGCTCCTTAGCGGTCAAAGAATGCTTCCGTTTTCCCACATTAGCTTACGTGGGTTAGTTCAGTATTTTAGTTCACTTCTAACTGCTAGGCACTCTTCATCAATCGATGTATTAATGTTAATTGACAGGCAATGTGCATAATTTCGAAAACATCAGCGGCCACACTCCTACTGAAAGAGACTGCTGTAGGACTGCAGATGTTTCAACAAAGCTAATTCAAAAGCCATAGCCAAGTCAGAGGACCACAGTGTTTTTCAGCGAAGCCTATTAAATCAGAGGGTTGTGTGCATTACAGGGAAGCCAATCAAATCAAAGGATAGCTGTCTGTGGCAGGGAAACCAATCAAGTCAGAGGATCACTGTCTGTTGCAGGGAAACCAATCAAGTCAGTGGATTGCTGTGAGTTGCAGGGAAGCGTGTTGCAGGGAAGTGTGTTGCAGGGAAGCGTGTTGCAGGGAAGGGACTTGGGGACATAGCTTGAGGGTATAAAAATTCAGTGACTGAAAGAAAGAGACCTCGATGGGGAGAAAGGGCGAGAGGAGCCACAATTTGAACAGGTCATTACCTGCAGTGGAGGGACTGAAGCCACAAAGTCGGCAGTGTCTGTAACAGGGGCGGACGTCGCCTGGAGAGGAGACTGCATGAAATGGCTCTGAAAAAGTCCCTCACCCACCCCAATCAGAGAATAGACCAAAAGGTTCTGGGTCTCAATCAAGGTCAATTAAAGATACTCATTTCATCATCCAGCCGATAACTTCCTAAACCAGTATTGCAAGCACCTTTACATTGCTTCCGCACTGACATGGCGTGACGGAAAGATTAGGAACCACCTGTGTCACTTAGTAAACAAATATTTAAATCAAATTAAGTATTTCAATTATATAATTCTGTCTTTTAAAATAATTTGGTAAAAAATAAAGAAGTGCTGTATTGGAAAGCATCTGTGATTTCATATTCTGATAATTGAGGATCTTTTATCAGCAGCGTATTTTATACCATTGTTCTGTGCAGTAGACATAATGTTGGAGCATTGTGATGATTTAACGGGATCAGATATGTTGTATACCATAATGTGGGGCACCATACGTACGCATCCTAAAGGGCCAATGTTATCCTTGCCTAAAGCAAATATAAGATGGACACAGGATGCATTAATCATGGAGACACAATCTTTCCAATTTTTCAAGGTCTCCATAGATGGCTATCCAGACTTCTTGAAAACCTGCAGTAATTAATCACAACGATGGACCCGATTTAGCAATTAAGGGTTTGAGTAAAAGACAAACCAGAACCTAGCCTAGGTTCTCTCGCCGAGCACAGGGATAAACCATCGATATTTAGGATGGATGAAGGACTGTCATTGAAACTTACCCATGTCTTCACAGCTACAGATATGAAAGGACGGTCTTCTTTTAGAAAGCAACAGGAAATTCAAATGAAATACCAATCCCTAATTAAACACCCATCCCAAATTAAACACCAGTCCCATATTAAACACCAATCCCAAATTAAACACCAATCCCATATTAAACACCAGTCCCATTTTAACACCAAACCCAAATTAAACACAAGCCCCATATTAAACACCAATCCCATATCAAACACCAATACCAAATTAAACACCAATCCCGTAATAAACATCAATCCCATATCAAACACCAATCCCAGCATGATGTTAGATAATGCATAATATAATTCAGCATAAATACAGAAACTCAAGCATAGTATGTATATATTGGATGTATAAATATATAAATGTGCCGTCATCTGTGTTTCTAAATGTTGGTTTGAGCACCAAATAAAAGAAACAAGTCTTGGATATTGCTTATAAATGCGTTTTGTTCACGTATAAACTGTAATCATCTGTTGAATAGACGGAATGTAGCAATAATGTGGCTCTGATAACGTATGTATGTATTTTGTATTCAAACTCTTTTCTCAAAATCTTCAGGTTCAAACCAACATGGTTGATTAAGCTTGAATAATGATGAGGAGGAAACATACTGAATTCCATGAACTCATAAAAAGGGTATTAGCTTATCTATGCTACCATCTGTTACATTTAATTGCCCTAATGTTCAGCAATGTCCTTGGTACAGCTAAAGTCGTGACAATGATAAATCTTTAGCTTGGTGACTTTGTTGAATTATTCCCCCACCAAAGGGGGGCCACTAAGAATTTTGGGTCCCATGAAGAGATTGCAATTTGCCCCCCCAAAACAAATTTTCATTCCAAGCTTTTCGAGAGCCCCCACCCATTGTTGCCCTGGGTAGTCAGTACCACTTCCCCCCCCCCAACTCCGATGCCCCTGCCCAAACCAATAATCAATAATCCAATAATCAATCAGATCTGGAAAAAAATAACAATTATTATCTTTATTGTTTTTGTCCATATGTATAACCGATTGGCAACACCGCCGCTCAACAAACATCTGCACTGACAGTATTGCTCCTTGGGGAAAAAACCCAAAAAAAACCTTGGGTATATTGTATTTTTAAAAGTTACTGAAACGAAGGAAATTGTGTGTGGTTTGCATTGTCATTTACATTACACTGGGTAAAAAAAGAAATCATTTCATGGCCAAATGCTCAATTCCATCGAGGCTGGGAAAAAATATCAAAAAACACAAAATATTCTGGGAAAAAATAGGCACACAGTGATGTTTTCCAAAAGAACGATAAAAAAAAAAAAAACCTCTCAAAAACAAAGTTACATTGCGGAGAGAATAATAAATTCAACGGCTACAATAGATTTCTTCACAAGTGAATTTCCGCCAGGTTGTTGTTGGTTACCGCCGGAGACGGCTTGCTCTTCAAGCCCTCCGTCCCACACTTGGAGGTGTCCATGAACAGCGCCCGTGGGGTGCAGAGCGCCAGGAGGATGCGTTTGTATTCCTTGCGGAAGTTCTGGTTGAGCAGCCCGTAGATAACCGCATTGAGGCAGCTGTTGAAGTAGGCCATAAAATAGCTGGTGACAAAAAGCCACTCGGGGATGCTGGGCGCCACCCTCTCGGGGTTGATGGCCACGGCTAGGCCGATAAAGTTCAGTGGGCCCCAGCAGACTGCGAACAAGACAAAGACCACAAACATAGTCAGGAAGTTGCGCATGTCGCTGGGCTTCACTTTCTGCTTGGTGTCCGGTTTCACCCGGTGCTTTACCTGGATGACCAGGACCCAAATCCTCATGTAGCAGAAAGAGACCACCAGCAGGGGCACCAGGAAGTGGACCACCACCACCGAGATGGTGTAGTAGGAGCTGACGGTCTGGGCGAACGTGCAAGAGAAGATGCGAGGGTCATACTGAAGGGAGCCCACGAAGAAGTTGGGCACGGTGGCCAAGGCGGTGAGCAGCCAGGTGAGGCACAGGTAGCAGCAGGTGTTCCTGACGCTGAAGAGCCGGTCGTAGCGCAGGCTGTGGCAGATGTAGCAGTAGCGGTTAACGGCGATGGCGGTGATGTTGAACACGGAGCCGATGACGCTCAGGCCCATGATGAAGCCGCTGACCTGGCAGTGGGCGTTGCCCATGGTCCAGTCATTGTGGATGATGGCCACCAGGGCCAGGGGGTAGGGGTACACCGCCACCACGATGTCCGCCACCGCTAAACTTACCACAAATATATTCCCTGAGAGGAGAGGAGAGAGGTAGGTTAGTTCTCCTGACCTGGTCCAGATGGTGCTCTGAGTAATAACAGAGGGAAATACAGCACTCGATGGTGTCAACTGCTTGAAGAGTCTTGTCTTCTGAGATGTTAATGGAAGGCAAGAGCTGCCTCATCATTCAGAGAGATGGAATTTATTTGCAAGATGGGTGCTTTTCGAATAAGACCAGCACAAAAATAGACAGAGAAGTGCCAGGATGGTTTAGATATTAGTCAGAAAGACTTCTATCGGAGAGTGTATGCGCAAAAACAAACAGGCTGCTTTATTTAAATGTAGATGATCTGGGAACCCAAGTTAAGTTACATAACAAAATTCAAAACTTACAGATGTGCCACTTCAATACACTCTCTTTGATGGAACTGATTCCGAATTCCAACCAATTCCAACCTATTCCAACCCATTTCCTTTCTTCTGGCTCTGTTAAATTAGTATATTTCAGAACATTAGAGCTGCAAATTTTCAAGGAATACTAAGTTATGAACGGAAACTGTTTAACAAGGAACTTTCCTCTGGCAAAATGTGTTCACAACACTCTGTTTGTTTTTTTCTTTGTTTTAAGGCATTTGTTTTAGCGGTAAATCCAACATCTGGCAAACCTGCAGCCTTGGAAACACTTTGAAAGTCTGTCTCTCTCCCTGTCAAGTCCGCGATGCGACGAGGCAGGTGCCAGAATGCCCCGACATGATTTGTACCCAATTACAACCCGTTAATTTCCTGCTGCGCCTCTGTCTCCCGGCCCTCTGATTTATTAAGCTTGTCTCCTAATGACGAGAGCCTCTAACACCTTTATCTTCCCGTCTGCTAAACCGATGCAGTGCTTGTGAAACCGAGACATTTGAATTATGTTTCTGTCAGAAATATAGTGGTGTACATGAATTCGCAATTGAAATAGAAAATCTACCTGTTGTTAATGGGACTTGTGGCCAGGCCGGATGTCCTTCACTTTATTGCTTGGCCACAGATTCCACTTAGTATGAAACTAAAAAAGTCTAAAACCATTCACGTTGTTTGAGTTTATCAATATAGTTCTTTGAATTTAAAATAGCATATGGTTAGACTATTAACACAAGCATTTCCTCACACAAATCACCCCGGGGTCCTGCACAGGACCCATCCCTGTTCAATGAAAGGAAATCTCTGTTAAATCTGCTAAAAGACATTGATTGTGAAATATACACTTGACAGTGCCTCGTTGTTTTTAACACATTATCTGACAAAGGAATCAGAGAATTAAAAAACTTGTTCCCTCGAATATGACCTACATATATAACAATTATATAATAAATATATAATAATTCAGTGTGTGTAGTATCAGACTTGCAGGTGTGTGTGTGTGCGCGTGTGTGGTGGGTGCGTGTGTGTGTCTTTGTGTGAGTCTGTGTGTGCGTGTGACCATGTGCTCTGTGTATGTGTGAGTGTGTGCATGTGTTTGTGTGAGCATATGTTGTGTGTGTGTGTGTGTGTGTTAGTGAGTGTCTGTGTGAGCATGTCTGTGTGTGAGTGTATGTGCTTGTGTGTGTGGGGGTGTATGAGTGTGTGTGTTTGTGTGTGTATGAGTGTGTATGTGTGAGTGTGTGTGTGTATGAGTGTGTGTTTATGAGTGTGTGTGTTTGTGTGTGTATGAGTGTGTGTGTGTGAGTGTGTATGAGTGTGTATGTGTGAGTGTGTGTGTGTGTGTATGAGTGTGTATGTGTGAGTGTGTGGGTGTATGAGTGTATGAGTGTGTGTTTGTTTGTGTGTGTCGCATGGGGCCACCCGATCCTTGATGGGAAAGGTATGAGAGCTTTCGTGAGCAGAGTTCAGAGTCCCTGAGAGAGAGAAGTTATTATGTTTTCATCATTTTCTTGGGTGTTGGGGTCTCAGCTGCAGAGCTCCTGCGAGGTAGAAATAGGGAAGAAATCCCTTGCTGTTTCCACCTCTTCTACTGGCTCCCTGTTCTCCGCTGCCTAAAAGTAATTAAAGAAACCCCAATTCCCCACAGTACTCTAATTAATGTCAATTACTTATTATTGTCAATTATTGCTACTGTATTACAGACAGACGGGGGATTTAAAATGTTTAATATATATTCTGTGCGAGGCCTCTTGTAAACCCCTCTTTGTGATTGGCATGGTATCCTTCATAGCCATCCAAGCCCCTCAGAACGTTTCATTCAAGCAAGAATCCTCCCAATAAGTGATCATTAATGAGGTCCTATGCATTAGCATGACCGAATTAGGTCACACCATGAGCTCACTTGTGAACCGCGGATCAAGCCCTGCGCGACGTCAGCCTGCACGCATCCCCGTTTCAGTGCGTAGACACGCTTATTGGCTGCCTTCACTGCTGGTAAAGGCACTTTTCAGGTGTTGTGTATTGCTGAGTTCATGCAAGGTGCACAAGGTTTTGACTGAAAAAGTAAATGGTTTGCCCCGGAAAGCCACTCATGTGTATTTTTTATTTATGGTTTCAAAATTTAACGTCACTGTTAAGATGTTTAAGGGCTGCGTGCGTGCGTGCGTGCGTGCGTGCGTGCAACAAGAAAAAATGTGGCTTGGCCTTGAATGAAATGTGTTCCGAGCTCTCATCCAGAGAAACGGAGAGAAAGTCGATGCAATCCGGAAGGCAATAAAAGTACAACTGCAGCGACTCCAACAGAAAAACTGCAACGGGGCCCAGCATTTTACGACACCGACACAGAGTCCAATGAAGTTAACCAACACAGAATATACTTCTCCGTTTACTAGGCCATGCAGCTTCCAAACGAGCACTACTAAACGAGAGGGGTTCCTTGTCTGCAACGAGAATACTATATCTCTGTCACATTCTGTCTGTGGGATCTGGGAGACACTTCAGATTACTTCACCAGTTAAGTTGAAATTGCCTGTGGAAAGCAAATTACCGGAAAGCAAGGTAAGTCCTGTGTGTAATTGGCAGCACAGTGTCAAGCTTACGTCAATCACAGTCACAGAGGGTGTTGGACTTTGATTACTCATCTTCCATGTCGCAGTTCAGCATTCTGAGTGTCTGTTGTCTGCTCTGTCCGCCAAACCACTCGGGTTCCAGTAAACTGCCTGTTAAACCAGCTTTGTCATGTCTTTATTCAAATACAGCAAACCATTCGGGTTCCAGTATAACTGCCTGTTAAACCAGCTTTGTCATGTCTTTATTCAAATACAGCAAACCATTCGGGTTCCAGTATAACTGTCTGTTAAACCAGCTTTGTCATGTCTTTATTCAAATACAGCAAACCATTCGGGTTCCAGTATAACTGCCTGTTAAACCAGCTTTGTCATGTCTTTATTCAAATACAGCAAACCATTCGGGTTCCAGTATAACTGCCTGTTAAACCAGCTTTGTCATGTCTTTATTCAAATACAGCAAACCACTCGTGTTCCAGTAGAGCTTTCAGGTGCATTTACATGCGATCTCTATTTATTTCTATTTGTACCAAATTTGAATAGACATTTTAATATACAAAACTAGATCTCATGCAATTATGCATCAATCTGATTTCCTAATTAAAAACTTCCGTACTGAATGAAACTCTTCCGTACTCTTATCACTTTCTAGCTCTCCAATATAAAAGAGTGAGGTCTGGTTGATGACAGGGGGCCCGCGGGCCTTTCTTCAGTAGGAGTTCGGCCCATGAACCCAGTTCCAAAATGCCTGGTCAAACACTCGCACAGCTTCAAATCATATAATGATTAACATTCATGATTAACACTCGTGTTCAGCATAGTGTGAGGGAGAAAGACACGTTTTAAACACAGGCAAAGGCATGCTGATTAACACTCAAGATTAATATTCGCGTTCAGCATAGCGTGAGGGAGAAAGACACGTTTCAAACACAGGCAAAGGCATGCTGATTAACACTCAAGATTAACATTCGCGCTCAGCATAGCGTGAGGGAGAAAGACGCG
>JAOYSI010020483.1:0-35260 GCA_025775065.1 Hiodon alosoides | reverse complement strand
GTCTTGTGGTCTGGATCAGCACGACTTGTTCACCTGGTTGAGTTAACAGTGCCATGGGAGGATGCTGTAGATGAGGCATATGAGAGGAAGAAACTGCGCTATGCTCAGCTAGCTGATGAAGCGGAACAGCGAGGATGGAGAGTCCGGGTTTACCCAGTGGAGGTGGGTTGTCGAGGATTTGTGTCACACTCTACAACCCGGTTTCTCAGAGATGTCGGATTCAGTGGCCAAGATTTCGTAAGTAAAGTAAAACCTTTGTGGATGGGTATATTTAGTATGTGTAAAATGTATAGTAGTAAAAATACTCAAATCTGGTAATTTAGTAAAATTTGCATCAGGCCGCTTCTGGGGGGATTCTGGTGAAATGCCGGCAATGTCAGCTGAATTCCGGCAGACGGAAACGGCCCGATGTACTTGGGCCGATTCTGGGCAGTTATTCAAAATGATTTAGAAAGAGTAAGTTATGTTATAAGCGACTCAGTCAGTTGTTGGTTCATAATACACTAGTTGGGAGATCTTTGAACACCATACAGCAGACGCTCAATGGAATCTTAAAAGGAGCAGATTGCCACCCTGTGTGACGTTAATTGATTAATTCATGAATATGGAAAAAACTATTTAATAAAACTGTTCATTTAATTTCACTATAACGTTAATTGATTAATTGGATCAATCGGACTGAAAGCATGCAACACATGGATGAGAACACGTGACAAGGCAGTTCAGCTGTGAGTGAAATGGTCTCGTCGGAAATACAGGGTAGAACTAAGAAGTGCAGAATCGCCTGTTTCCAATTGAGCTAGGTTGACAGACTAACTTAAAACATGTTCATGTGAGGGTTTACAAAAACAATAGACAGCAAATCATTGTAAGATTCACCGGAGTGAAATATATTTGATTATTTTTAAGTCTACTCGTTCCCGTCTTCCTTTTTTACTCAGTAACCCCGGAATGGGCTGGACAGGGGTTTGGAGAGGGCGTTGGACACCCGAGTGAAAAAGGAGCGCATGCCGGAAAGTCGTGGAGGGGAGGGATGAAGAAGCTGGTCCAAAGGTCTCTCTTTAGGGGCAGAGGGAATGTCCCATACTAACCCTGTGAAAAGAGAAGTCTCTCAGACTTGTACACAATTTAAAAATCTAAACATGCAATATAAAATATGTTGTCTATTTTAGGGTTTCTATTTTCCTAGATGACAACACACCGTTACTCAACAACATTAAAGTGTAAATCGTTGCTTTGCCTTTTAATTCCAACGTTATTCTATGAACTTCATGCCATACTTTCCTCACTTTACACACGCACTCATTCAACCTATGCAATTCTGTTTAAATTTAGCCTTCTTTTAATCAATCCATTTTAAAACACATTCAATTTTTATGTCAATGCATTAATTGGGGTTCAAAATGCAGACCAAGGACCCCCTAACTGAACGGTTCTGCACAAATAAGTGTACAATTACACCCCTATAAGTCATTGAAAGGGTAAAGAGGAGCTTACTTCTTAGTTAGATACTTCTGCATCTGGGAGCTTTTCAGCTGGACCATATTTCTGGAACTCATGTTCTGGCCTGAGGTTGTAGAAAATGTTGAAAAGTCATATACATTACTCGTGACAGTAAGAAATGTGAGTATCACTCACTGAAAAATGATCATCAACGATTTAAACCCATCAAAAAAGCTTGCTTTTAGCACGGACGTCACTATAGAACTTGACGCCACATTGACCGGCCTTTATGTACGTCACACACGTTTGAATTTGTTTTTTATTAGCAATTTAAATTTGTCTAGCTTTTGAGTATTGTACGGCAAGTTAATAAAGCATAGCAAAATCTCTCAACTATTTCGAACAATTCCTAGCACTAAATCTGTTCTATATGCAGCACTTAATTCAGGCCTTTTGCGTAATAAGTTTAATATTTCTAACAATATTTAAGTACAGTTTTATTACATAATTGAACCGGATAAATAATTGAAATCCAATGGATCAGAGAATAACGATTAAAAGAGTAAATGGCAACTTGCGGGTTAGTGGGAAACCAGGGGGCGATGAGATGAGATTTCCAGTCCATGAATTCCAAAAGCCAGATAGCTTTCATTGTCTCTAAAAAGTTCTTGCTATTTGTCTCTTCGGGTTCAGATGTATCATCAACGAACAAATACGTACACTGGCACTGAGGTACAAAACAAAACACAACCCAACAACAAATCACAAAACGAAAACAACAAACAAGGCACAAAGGTGAAGTTACCGTTCTAAACTGAGGAACAAATATGCAATGGAAACGTTTAAATTAACATTCAATATTGAAGTTTAAACTGACAAGAATATAGCAAACCTATATACAACGCACCCTATATACAGCGTACCATCTGCGGTGGAGGCAATAAGCAACCTGACAATTCCTATTCACTGACATAGATAGCAACGTTCCCACTGAATATCTTTTTCAGTTAACAACAGTAACTTCAATTAACAGTCCCATGTATTGCCCCCCAGTGGCCGGAGCATTCCGTCGAGGGTTCCCTCAAATTCAGCGTTGTCTGAATAATTTAGTTTCTGTTAATGCAGTTCTGTTGTCAGTTTTAATTGCTTTTAATATTTCTTTGAATTTTTTAGTATTATTGAAATACACGCAAACGGCGTTGCTCGGTTTCTATGCTGACTGGTTAAACCTGCATTTAAAAGTCCCTCGTTTTTAGCTTGATCTGCAGGTAGATAGCTCAGTAAACTTAACTGTCCAGGTCAGAATGGTAGCTGTGTTACAAAAAGTAACGTCATGACACGAGCAACCGTTACAGGGCCAGCTTCAGTCAGTGAAATAAAGCAAAATGGAGTGCACCTATCTTAGCGGAACTAAACAACCAGAGACGTGGCCATGGCGTCAACATTGGAGGGAACAAATCTGACAAATAGCACATTTTTATTTTATATATCATATTAAAAATAAAAAAAGGATCCTACTGAGAGGAAGATATTAAACGTTAAAGTCCCAGGCAGTAATGTACATGTAGCGGGACTTGTTGAGAACAAGCTCACTAGGAACAGTGGTGTCAGTCCCTGGAGTCGAAGATAAGACTGCAATAAGTTCCTGGAGCTAAACACTTCAGCCTTTTGCTTAACAAGCAAATTGTTGCTCTTGTCTGTAAGGTTTCCCAGACAGGGCATGTAAAACCGGAACCAGGCGGGTTGAATCAGGTTGGTTCCATTGGTGCCGCAACCCCTATACTTGACTGCCAATCGGTTGGCTGAGGTTGTTAGGAACATGAACGAAGCTGGGTGGAGCAACCCCAAACAGATCTAAGTCTTTAGAAATTTGACAAACTGGCTGATTGGAAAGTTGGCCTCCCATAACAGTGCCACATTGAAAGTCACTGCGATCTTCAGTGTGGGCCATTCTCCTGTGACTGTTTGATTATAGGTATTGCATATCTGTGTACTCAATTTATACACTGGTCATCAACGGGTGTGTCTGAAGTACTCAAATTTTTAAGGGGTGTCCACATACTTTTGTCCAAGTAGAGTACATTCAAGTAGGTTTTTAGAAACCGCAGAGGAGTGCAAAATAAATACTAAACTATTCATTGGTGACGTTACCAATTCAAACCCAAACTTTATTTCCCATTGTATAATGACACTGACTCCAAAAGAACATGAAATTCTCTTAATTTATATACAAAGACACATGAATTGTGCGTAACAGGTTTCTTTCTTTTTTTTAAAGCAATAAAAAAACGCAATGTGTAAATATGACTTAATAGTTTCAGATTTAACTAGTTATTTGCTTAGTTGAACTGACAGCAAGAATTGAACTGAAACTGTATGTTATTTGTATTCAGCAGATTACATTTACATTTACAATAGTATAGCCTACTGAAATTATTTCAGGTCACCGTTTCGATATAAGCTTTCAGAAAAAATGTGTTATCAGAGTTTTTTTGACTAGTCAGGGACAGGACCACAAATTTGTACAATGCATTTGGCCACATGAGATTTTTACCCCCTAGCCATTTCAGGATAACACTGGTCCTGACGAATCATTAAGATGGATCTTATCTATTTGATAATTGATAATGAAATATATTTGGCTGGCTCACGCTCCACTGACTTCAACCACGGAGTACTTCTCATTATCTTGCTTGTCATAATCTCGAAACAAAAGGATATCTAAAAATTCTATTTTATTACCAGAACCCTTGACCACCACAAGGCTTTACAACTTTTGGAGTAGCGTCACACACAGAGTTGGATGAGTGTGAAGTTTATGGTGCGTGGGCTGAAGAGGATTTGGGCGTCATACTCCAGCAGCCACAATGAATTGAAAGCCTTCCTCCCTGATAGAGATTGATCCACTGCTCCCAGTCGAGGTAGCATCACTCTCCTAATCACAACCACCTCAGAACCTGACAGTTCACTCATTGTGAAACCCGAGCCACCGATTATCAAGACATCGTTTTCCATGAGAGCCGAAAAGGGAATAATTTGAGTGTCGTTACAAAGAGCTGCAACGCTTTTCCTGCTAGCGGCTACAGGTTGCTCATGGAAGTCAGAGTGGAGTCAGGAGATATTGATCTGAGAGTCAACACAGACAAATCTCAGGTCTTATTGTGTGTTTAGCCAGTTTTCTGCTCAGGAGTGATGTTTAAATTAGTTACGAGACCGATGGAAACAAGTGCCGTTTGCCATTAGATTGTAATTACAAGACCAGTGCAACTGAATGTTATTGCATCCAAGAAATATGATTGAACTTTAAGTGTGGATTAAATGATTTAGTAAATAAACTACCTTGATTACATTACTTTTTTGTTCATTTTAAGATTTAATTTACCATTTATGAGATGAAATTTAAATATGTTACTACATAATTTTTTTACAGATTGTCTATTACTTCATCTTTGATGCAACGTATACACCATATGGACAAAAGTATTGGGACACCTATACATTAACAAACCATAGGCATTAATATTGAGTTGGTCCCCTCCTTTGCAGCTATAGCAGCTTCCAATCTTCTGGCAAGGCTTTTTACAAGATTTTGGAGTGTGTCTGTTGGAATTTTTGCCCATTCTTCCATAAGAGCATTTATGAGATCAGACACTGATGTTGGACGAGAGGGCCTGGCTCACAATCTCCGTTCTAGTTCATCCCAAAGGTGTTCAATAGGGTTGAGGTCAGGGCTCTGTGCAGGCCTGTCTTCCTCACCAAACTCATCCAACCATGTTTTTATAGACCTTGCTTTGTGCACTGGGACACAGTCATGCTGAAAAGGGCCTTCCTTCTAGGCCAACCCTAGTAAAACAACCCCATAGCATTATTCCTCTTCCACCGAACTTTACTGTTGGCACAATGCAGTCAGGCAGGAAACATTTTCCTGGCATTTTCCAAATCCAGACTTGTCCATCAGACTGCCAGACAGAGAAGCATGATTCGCCACTCCACAGAACACGTTTCTACTGCTCCAGAGTCCAGTGGTGGCGTGCTTTATACCACTCCATCCGATTCTTGGCATTGTGGCTGGTGATGTAGGGTTTGCATACAGCTGCTCGACCATGGAAACCCATGCCATGAAGCTCCCAGCACACAGTTTTTGTGCTGATGTTAATGCCAGAGGAGGTATGGAACTCTACATTTATTGAGTCAGCAGAGCGCTCGGCACTCGGCGACCCCGCTCTGTAACTTTACGTTGGTCTGCCACTGGCTGAGTTGCTGTGGTTCCTAAGCGCTACCACTTAGCAATAATACCACATACAATTGATCGTGGAATATCTTGGAGGAAAGAAATTTCAAGAACTGACCTTTTGCAACAGTGGCATCCTATTACAGTACTGTTACAGCACACTCAAATTCAGTGAGCTCTTTAGAACGACCCATTCTTTCACAACTGTTTATAAAGGCCGACTGCATGGCTAGGTGTTTGATTTTATACACCTGTGGCAATGGGACTGAATGAAACACCTGAATTCAATGATTAAGAGGTGTGGCCCATTACTTTTGTCCATATAGTGTATATAAGTTTGTTAGTTTGTAGACCTAATTATTTTTAGTCTTGACCAAAGCGCTCTCTGTTTTTGGTCGAACAGTTCATGGTTCATTTTCTGAAGTTTATTTCCACTCTGCCCTTCAGTATGAAAGTACTATTAAAATAAGTTTTGTTAAGTTTCCAGGATCATACACAGTAATCTGTCCATTTCGAATGAATTATAAAAGAAAGACAGCCCCCAAGATTGTTGAGCATGGCCAGTTATTAAGAGAAAGAAGGTTAAGACGAAGAGTGTCGTACTGCGGAATTGTAAGATGCTTTAATGGAGTACTATAATTACCTGATAATTGCAGGGAGAGGCAGAACTCATTGTGACCTTTATTAATGGAACGTATAGGGCAGTTTGCATCAGCCTCTTGATAGATTGCATCATTGCCGGTTCTTCTTGTGGCTGAGCGACACGTTTCCATCATTGTGCCCTGCAGTCAGACTTAATTATGCTGTTCTTTTTTGGACATAAAGTATAAAATATAACATTTTGGCTTGATAATATTTAACTTTTTAGTGAGTGGGGAGCTGATAAATTATTTATCCTGTCAGGACAATCATGTTTTATTTAAAGGTCAATGATGGCTTTCACAGAATGTCAGTGCAATGGTGAACACTGGCTGAAGACTGGCTCAGGCACCCACAATGTCACATTTGTGTTTAAGCGGGGAAATGACCTGACGCACCTGGTATTGTTTTAAAGAGCCTGCACATTCGTTATCCCCCTGACTTAATGTCTGTGCGCCTCCGTGTATTGGAGAGAGATGGACGGGCCACGGTCTTCTCACTGCCCCAGATCGGCTGTGAGATTGCACGGGCTGATGACGTCCTCCATCTCGTTGTCCTCGGCTCTGCTCCGATCAATACCGCTCGCGCCGTCTGTCAGGGCTGTGGGTGCACCGATGTCTCCAGGGCACTGGCCAGCTGGGAGGAAGGGCTTTTATTTCCTCTCAGGATCGCTCAATCTACCCTGAGACAGCTGATGGCTAGGAAGGTGCAGGCAACCTCTTTGTTGTACATATTTCCTTCCTTGACACTGAGTTATCAAATGGGTGCCTTAAGTTCAGGTTCTGACCTGGACTCTGAGAGCCCCCTCTTCATCACTCGGCCACCATTACTCTCGGCTCTGTATCCTTCAGCGATGACCAGGCACCCCTCCCGTCCTCAACCCTTTCTTATTGCTGTAAACACCTTTGGAATTTCAAACCCAGACAACACTGGTGATGTACAGCACTGCAGAAACTGTGAACTTCAAACTTTAGTTACGATCAGAAAAATTTGGTAGTCCTCTAAATTTTTTTTTTTTTTTAAACAAAATAAACTGGATTTCCTGTAGTTTTGAGGAGAAAAATTTACCTGTTTCTATTTTTGGACAATATAATAAACTAGTCGGTCCAAGAACCTAATCCTTATCTACCACCAGCCGGGGAGAATAATTGTACACAATTTAACAATCATAATGTTTTTGGTAGTTTTTGGAAATAATTTCAAAATAAATAAAATATTATATATATATATATAGTTTATAGATAAAAACAAAATACAATTAAGCAATTTAAGAAAGAATACCGATTCATGAATATAACCGATTCATTTTTGTGCCAGTCCTTACACCTTTCCGATACGGTCTGCAAAGCTTTATATGCCCGGTAAAAAATCTGAACACTTGAGATACGCGACCGTGATGGAGTCGCTCCACCGTGAACAGCAGGCAAAGGCAGGTTCAGAGTAATCCATGCATACTCGTGCTAAGGTTCTGCTGGAGGAAGCCAGGAAATTAGTTTCCCCTAAGCGTGTGTCGTACACACTGTTGGTTTCTTTCACAGCGATTTATGTTATGTGGAATGGATGTTGTAACAATGCACCTGGCCTAGTATATGTAATCTGTTTTCCTGCCACTGCCTGTAGTTGAGAATACCTGAGGGATTTTTGAGATGGAAAATTAGTGGGTATAGAGCCATGTTCCTCACATTGATAGCCAACGAAATGTGTGGGAAGTGGGCACCGTGATAGCAATAGAAATATTCAATGTCCCTCTGCAGGATTAGATTAAAATCTGAGTTCCGTGTAATGGATCGACATAATTCAAGGCCCATTTGTGGTCCATCCGTTGCTTAATAAATCCATTTGAATAAAAAGGGTGCCGCTGAGGGCTTTCCCCACAGAATTGATTTAACCGTTGGTGAGATCAGACTTGTAAAACGGGATCCAGAAAGCGGCATCGATGTAAACACGATAAATTCCTGATTAACGGCGCTTTATGACTGGACGCGTGATCGTGCGCTTAACGGGCGAGACCGCGCTCGTTCCGATGTCTTCTCCCATATGGCTTTCCAAATTACTCCTGATTATTGTCCTCTGGGTTAGCAAAATAAAATGGAAAATGGCGCTGTAAACCCTGGCCCCTCTGTGTGCCTGTGACATAAAAGTAGGCATTTGCTGTGAATATTTTGCCAAGCGAGGGCCTGTTAAAAACCATAACCACTATCACCAGGTGGTTCATTATGTGTAACACATCTGTTCAGGAGAATGAGGAGCATAGAAAGTGTACTGAACCCATTCGCTAGTAAAAAGCATGGGCCAGTAAAATGGCGCTGTCTGGTCAATCGACTTGTCACTCTGTGGTTCACGGATATTTATGTTCGAAAATAAAGTGTTTGATTAGACAGATTAATACATTATGTTGTATGCATCAAAACAGATAAAAAATAAATATTAAATGTTAAATATTAAATGTGAATATTAGGAAGGCTGAAAACTTATAAATAAGTTTACAAAATAAATAAATATACAATCAGAAGTATTAATATTTAGTCTTGTATTGTGAATGTGCATCAAGGAAAAATCTGAATTGTGTGTTATATAAGTTATTGCGTGCTGTGTGTTTCATTGTAAAGAATACAGCAGGCAATGCTGTTAGCTCTCATTTGGACCATTAGGAGAGGCCTAAACCGGGGGAATTGGTGGCAGTATCCATAGAACTGAACACACCATGCTGAAACAAAAAAAGGCTAACTGTAGCTGATAAATTGAACTTCAGACTGTCAATAACACTCTGTAATTAATTCCAGGCCCTCCCCCGGCCCAGCCACGTGTCAGTCATGCCGCGATGTGAAGGACGCGTTAAGAGGGGGGAGTGCTGGGATGAAGAAGAAGAAGGATGGTGTGGACGGCTGATGAAGGTGAGAGAGCGTCACACCTGTGCCAGTCAGCACAGCTGTCAGCAGTTTCTCACCTGAGCAACGCTCGCTCCAGCACCCTTCCCTCTCTCACAGCCTGCGTACGCAGTACACACAAGCCTTACTGCTGATAACTCTCATCCCCTCTTTCATTGTAGCGGCTATGAAGCAAACCATAGCCAGAAGTGTTGGGTATGCCGGTAGCAAGCTCTTTGCAAATAGATTACTTGATGTGATGATAATGGGGAGTGTGGTAAAGAGCAGAGTATCCTCTCCATGATATCTGTACATTCCCCTCACCAATGGTTCCATATTGGGAGAGATGGAAACAAGTTAGTTTGGAATCAAAATTTTCCACCTTTAGTTGTCCAAGGTCCTCTCGACATTTCCCATGGCCTATATACTGAGCTCACCGTTTCCTCAGACATTGATAATGTCCTCTGACAACTGGCCATCGCTTCAATGCGCAATAAACACCAGAAAGCTGATCAGGTTAAGAAAAGGGAATTTGGGAGTTGGAGGGGTCAGATATTAAGAATCAAGAAGGGTTGGAATACATTCAGGGGGCGCACCTTTTGGGCCCTAAAATCGAGGAGGGTTGAATGTTTGATACTCCATGCTCTTGTGGAAAGATGTCAAGGAGCGAATAGGAAGAAACTTTCTGCCGCAGAGCACTTTACAAGCTGGTAACAGAAGTAATACAGGAACTCTTTTCGAAATTGGCATGTAAAGTGGTATGCAATGAGTTATCACTCATTAAATTAGACAAGTTCATTCTTTCTCATTTCGGTTCTTTATTACTGTACTATAAGTCTACTTTTCCTCCCTCCATCCCTTTAGCAGTATTAAAATTGATGGTCTCTTTTGACGTTGGAACATATCAACATATATCCTTATTTTAGCAGGTACTCAGGGCTCACAGAAATTGGGAATAGGAATTTGCACCAAGGAAATGCAAAACCACAAATTTGCAGAATATAATTTTGTTGGCCCATGGCTCATGCTGTTCAAGCATCTTTATCAAGACCGGTGGTTTGAAAAAGAACGGGGGTTTAAGGTCGTACGTGATCGTGTAGGGTCCAGACCCAGAGCTGATTTGGATTTTGGTTAGAGGCTCTTAGAAATACAGTAATTGTCCCAGGACTAGTATTACACTAAATTGTATGTAAAAAAGGATCATTAATTTAAACATAAACATATTTTTTTCCTGGGTTTTTGACCACATCCATACATACCCAACCAACAGTACTCTTTAAAATGATTCAATTTAAACTTCGTATTATGAGCAGGACAGGGAAAAGGACAAACCCCTTTGAAGGGACAAACCCTCGAAGAAATTGTGGAATTTTATAAAAAATTTGGTTTAAAAGGAAAGGTCAACTGATTTGCGCATTTATTTGCTCGGGCCGGCATGTCTGCAAGACACAGATTGATAATGTTGCTATGCGTACCGTCCCCTACAAGGCATGTTGACTTAAGCTGGGCCATTTGCAGCCACAAGAGCGCAGTCCAAATACAAAACAAAGCATCTCATCTACAGCAATCTCCCTTGTGAAATGCGTAAAACAGTGCCGATGCAGTAAGGCGGAGAATTTCTTTGTGCAAACATTCTGCTCAAAAATGTTGCATGCGCAAATCTCTGCGGTTTGCTTTGTGTCTGCCGTCGCGCCGCTTCACTCTAATAAAAGAGGCTCGCTATTGGCCAGGGATGAGGTCATGTAAGCATGGGATCAGCAGGGAGCGGCTATTCATGTCTGCTCCAAAACCTCTGATTGTCAAGAAGGATTGGGTGCTAAGAGCTGTCAGAGTCGCAAGGTCTGTCGTGTGACGTCTGGCAGTCTAGGGCTGCGCTGGCAGGAAGCGCGGTCGGTAATTAAAGTACCGACAACGCCAAAGGCGTTCAATTAACAGCTCCATGCCTCCATGTAACACACCTGCCCTGCAAGTCCCAGAGGATCACATCCACAGATTTTACAATGGGCCCTCTGTTGAATGTGCACTAAGCAAGGTTTCCATGCACTGTTCAAAGGGGGGTTCAAAGTAGACCTGGGATTCTGTTCCTGTGGCCCGTCCCAGGATGGCTTTAATATGACAGGTGGGGAGGGGGGTGTCCAGCTGGGCTCCCACAGGTTTTATTAGTGGGTTGGGAAGGAACCCCATTAACGACGGACAACGTTACGATGGATCACTCCCCATCCTCCTGACCCACCACCCAGATGCGATGCATTTTTTGTGTAAAGCCAAACAATGTAAAGACTAAACGAGGCATTTTCCCCAAAGAAACCGTTCCAGCGAAAATGTTCCGGGGAAACAAAGCACCGAAAATGCAAACTTGAGTCTGAACACATTTCTCTTCTCGAGAGCCGTGACAAGACTGCTTCTCCTTTTGGAAGAAAGAAAACGCATAATAGACAACCACAAAAAATAAATTTATAGTAAGTTAAGCCCTAAAAGCTAAATGTGTATTTCCCTGGCAACTTCGCATTTTTAAAGAACATCTTTTTTTAACAAAAACAAATTAAAGGCTTGTTAACTCTTCTAATTGTTTTTTTATATTGCAGGAAATTGTTCCCGCGGCCATTTAACAAGGCAGTTTTAGAGCTGGGGTTTAAGCGTATCATAATCGACTGCAGAATTAGGAATAAGTGTGATTTATTGGGAATGCAAATACATATTCCTCCATATCTTATTAAACTCCTGATTTATGACCTGACAGGACAGAAGTGATGACCATTTTATCTGATTGGGTCTTATGCAAAACAGTCACTCCAGACCGTATCATCAGTCACCGTGTGCACATGTCAAGTCAGAGAGGACAGCTTCTTGTGTTTCTCTATCCCAGTCCCCTCCAGCTCTAAATACATAGTTATACAGAGGAATGTGCTATCCACAGCCAGCTAAATCACCAGGCTTAAAGAATAAAGTGACTGGACTGAATATTTATGTGCCTTTGAAAAAAAACCTGCTCTGGATCGGCACAGTAGCGTTTGTCAATCTGTCCTGGCTGGGCTCAATCATTACATCAGCGATACTGGCCAATTTCAAAGATGCAGTTGTTAATCTGTGTGCGTGTGTGTGTGTGTGTGTGTGTGTGTGTGTGTGTGTGTGTGTGTGTGTGTGTGTGTGTGTGTGTGTGTGTGTGTGCGCGCTCACATGCTCATGTGTCTTCAGCTGGCTCGAGTTAAATGCCAAATTAAATCATCACATGCAGCGATTGTCAAAGCAGATTTTTAATTACTCACAGGTACACATACCTGAACTCATAGCAGCAATTTTCACTGTGGCGTATTTCAGGATCCCCTGCTATCTAGAAAATATTTTTAAAACGCAGACTTAGTGGTCTCCACAACCATCATTCCAGATTTATTTTACTTCATCACACATTCAATTTATTGTGCTGTAATGCGCTTTTAATTTACAACCAGGCCTCACAGATTCAGTTTAATAACCCATGCACGTGTGTGTGTTTTCCACACATTATCTATCATATTTAACCTCTCTTCTCTTCCCTTACAAACTGCAGGCAGACCAGCTGCCCTGGTTCATCCCTCCTATTTGCGTGTGCTTGTTCCAGAATCAACAACTTTAATCTGAACAATCCTATGCCTCATTAGCAATGCACACATCTTCTCCTCTTTCTATGATGGAAAATAGTGTGCAATGGACCTTCCTCTGAGAAATATAGTGATTTTTCAGGTCAAAAACTCAAGGACCTAAGCTCATAAATTACGGAGATTAGTTAAAGAAATGATCTTGTTATGTAACCCTTGAGAGGGTGAGATGAAATAGAATAAGAAGAAAAGAGAAGCAAAAGCCAGAGAGTGTGTAAAAACCTGCTCAAGTCTGCTGCAGTTTTGACTGTAAATGTGGACGGTCACGTTCATTCTCACGTGTCTGAGGATTGAATCCCCCCTGCCTCTGTGCCTGCCTCTGCCCTCTTTCCTTTTTAGATACGTAAAAAACTTCCTAACCTCAGCTCCCTGAACACCCCTGTATGAGTTTCAACATGATAAAATACATGGATAAAAAGGGTTGCTGAGTAATTAGAACTTGATCACTATTGAATCTTCTCTGTTTTGGAATGGAGAGGCACTAACAATCATAATACAGCTGGGCTGCATTGCTCTTCTGTACGTAGTCGTTAATGTAGCAAGGAGCCTTTTCAGACCACATTCTTTTTAAAATTTTAATGACTTTACATTGCAAGTAGAGTATAACATTCACAGTACAACTTAATAATGGTTTTTAATATTATAGTTTTTGTTGTTAATATTATCCTATTATTGTCCTACTAGCTAGTTGGCTAGCTAAATAATACTGGTTACGTTATTTACACTTGTGCTTTTTATAAGCAGTAAATATAGAATCAAGGTCATGCACCATCTTCAACCATAACTTCCAAATGAAATTGAGTGAATGGGAATATGAAGCTGTCAATATACATGATTTAGGTAAAAATAATTAAAATAGATTTGTAGCCTATATATAAAACGGGTTAAATAAATTTAGTAACTTTAGCAGTATGGGTATTTTTGTACAAAAATTTAAAACCTTTTGTCGGCCATTAGCATGTCTTCTGACGATCAGAAATGCCAACATTGAAAAGGGCAGCACTAGAGACTGTTAACCTTTAAAGCAGGAACATTTAAGAGGTCGGATGCAATTTGGGAGAGTATAAACTAACTCAAACTAACTTCTCTAAATACACTTTAGTGTAGCTATCACTGACTAAGGGTAATAGAAAGAGGGCAGATCTACAATTGCCCAGGGAATTGCAAAGAGGGAGAACCAGAAAGGCCCAATCGGCAGTAAAGTGGTGTTTATAAACACTTTGGCAATGGTCTCTATCAATAAAGGCTCTGAACTCTTGACCAGGCAATAACAAATTCAAATGTATTTCCACATGTAAAGACCCTTTTTTGTTTTAATGGCTTGAAGGTTGGAACAGGTGTAAACTGGAGAAATATTTCTAATAGTGTGTGAAATTCTGCTTCATTCGAACCTCTGTCCGCTGGGCCATCCTTCACAAAAATGTCTTGGTTAAGGTTCCTTAACACTCCGTCCACAGGACTTTTTCTTCCAGGTTAGCCCCCTGCAAACAGAGGCACACTTCCAGATACGCAGCGGTCATGAATAATGTAGGAGAGTAAAATACCTAGTGTTTTTTATTTGCCAGCTGCCCGCATGGGAAATAAATAATTGATTTCTAATTTACGTATGTCTGGCTGTTGGCCTTTTGCCTTCAGCTTGTTCGCTGCCCCAATGGGACGCACATCCAAGAGTTGATTGAGTGATCCCAGTGTTAAACAGAGTAAGGGGGCACTGATTTTCTGACTGTTGATGAATGGGTGTCTAACGCATTGCCTTCCGCTCAGTTAAAACCCCCAATCTGCTGCAGCCCCCCTCCTGGGCTATCATTCCTACCGTCTACTGGGCCTGGATTCAGCTGTTGTGTCACCAACATGCTTGCTGACTTGACCTTTGTCTCTCTTCAACCCGACTCCACTTGTGTTCAACACAAGTAGCTTGTTACGCTCTTGGCAGAAAGTGTGCCCCTGGAGCAGAGGGCAAAAGGTGCTTTCACAGAGAAAAGCATGCCCTGCGTGGGACGAACTTCCGAATCCCATCAAGAGACGCTGCAGGGTTTTTTTTTCTGCCTCTTCACACATCGAGTGATCAAACTACAGTGCAACACACTTGACAAAACAAAAAACACATTTTACAAACACATCTTCAATAAATGAATGTCAGATATTATCTACGATAATATAATATTGTGTGTTTGTAAGCATTAGTTGTTTCTACAACATAATTATGGATTTTTACGGCTATTGGTGTTTTCAGCAAAATTGTGTTTTCTGATGTTACTCCAACAAAAGATTTATTTGGGCGCTTATAGACCGTGGACCTACAAGTAAAAAATGTAAAGATTATAACTACAAAGTTAAAAATAGACAAATTATCAAAGAAATCAGCTCTGGAATCAGGTTCTGAAAACAGGAGAAGAATTCTGAAATATAATGGAGATGTTCTGCCAAATGAGAGCTGGGACTGCTGGCTTCATTTAGTGTTAATTTTTTTGAGTAAAAACATTGCTGCTTCGCAAACATAGCAGCGTGAGTGCTGGCTGAATTTCATTATAGCCATCAACGTAATACTGTAAATGAGGCTTGGGTAATTTAGACCATAACTGGATATACTTTGTGGTAATCAATTTCTCTGTGGATTTCACCAGGAATTATGACTATTAAAATATGATGTGGTTTCTCTTGCTTTTTATGGAAAAAAGCACTTTCATGAGTTATAAGGGCAATAAGAATATTTTATAATGAGACGTTAGGTACTAAGAGAAGATAACTGTTCCAATATACATTCAGTCAACTTAATTAAACACTAGTCTTTCATTTCTAATGCTGGATTATGCCGAAAAAAGCCCCCTTCTCACGGCCTGTATATCTCAGAGGTTCTTCGGAATGCGGAGCCCTTCAGGTACTAAATCAGTAACGAAGGCACATAGCGACCGGTAGTGATCACATGACACAGCCTGGCCATTCTGACAGTCTCGAGCAGCTCGACAACCACTCCGGCACGCCGTCCGAATGTCTAACAGCAATAGGCTGCGTGCCTCACTTTGATCTGGCCGTCAATCCGCTGAGTACCGGGTGTCAGGGCCAATAAAACGCTAGGAGAGTGCTGTGCCACTCTTCTTCGTGACTTCCTCCTCAAAGAACTGGCTGGCGTCTTCCACGATTAATGAGCCCTCTCCTTATCTAAGACACTAAAGGAACATGCTTAGCAAGTCCAGTTTTTTTTTTTTTTTTAAAGCTTGTCACTCTTTAGAGGGGAGTACTTGTTACGATGAGCCATGCTGTAATTTAACGACCTCTTAACAGCTATTTGGTTCTTTTGTTCCCTCCCACATGAACGATGTCCCACATATCTAACAAAGCTGCCAGGTGACTTGTGCATTGTCCTGTTCATTATGATTTATAAACACGATGCACTAATGACAAAACTGAGCATTCAGTCTCACCCTTACACCCTTGCGTCAACTGTTTCCATGTTTGTGGCGGTGATTTCTGTGTCCCTTGTTGGATCCGGACAGCTTAATCAACGGTAATGCGTGTAGCAATTCATGTTCCGCTCTAACAGGGCCAGTGCTGCATGTCAGAATAAAACATCTCATCTATACCATGTAACTAGCACCATAAAAACCAAGGATGGTAAGAGGGAAACCCTGAGTCCATTGTGGATTGCATTAGAGGGGTCACGGTTTTCCGGGGGGCCAACTTCATTGCAAATTGCACCTTAAGTTCCAGTTTAGGTTAGGTTAGCACAGAATGAAAACGTGAGTTTTTTTGTTACGTACGTGTTTGAAGATTTTTTGTTTCAATATTTTTCCTGAATCGCACCTCCTCGAACCAGACCGGTAATACCATATTACAAACCAAGACCAGATGGTGGCCCCACATGTTTCAGAGCTGTCTGGCACAGCCCTGGTTAATACCAGGTTTATTATCCCTGATTAGTGCAAGGGTCAAGATCTTGATATAAAAAGAGCACATGGCACATGGCAATTTGGCTGTTCCAGAAAGCTGTGGAGTACACCGTGTGGCCAATAAGATATTTTCACTTGTAAGGCTGACCACTGGACTAAATTTACAGACTAAAACAACTTGACTTCATGGAGGAACAAATACATCCTTGAGCAATATTTGTTTGTTAGTGAAGAAACAACTTCCAACCCCCATAAGAAAAAAGAAAAAAAAAACTTAACAAAATACAAACACATTTTTAAAGAACTATATCTCTCCCTACTCTGAATCTGTTGATTTATGGGGGGTTGACTGTGTATGACTGCAACTGGTGTACCGATGGATGGCGGTTCAGGGCGGTTGCTTTTCACCGAGTGAAAAATCAAGGGAAAAGACTGATGCGACAAATTACCCAGTGTTACCGGACAGCAAGTAAGCAGTTTTGAAGCTGACCTGCAAGACAGGGCGTGCAATTAAACAACGGGCCTGGTACCTAACAGGTTTCGGAAATCCTACAGACCCTTTTCAGAAGGGGGCGAACGAAGAGCCACAGACAGCGCTCAGAAAACGTCCTCACAACAAAAGACCAACGTTTGTCTTCCTGGTCACCTGAGGAACAAAGCAACCCAAATTTCAGGCCAGCTGTTGAACTGATTGACGTGGCCCAGGATAATCCGCTGTTCAGACTATTGTTTGAATATATAAAAAAGATACAATTGATCAGGAAAAATCTTTGCAGGTTAACATCAGATACAAAAGAACAAGCTTTTCCTGCAGACATGATGTTTAATTAAATATTTAATATGAAATGTATAATTTATAGTCATATTCCCTGCATGACCAAATCAAACTTCCTCATTACTTTAGATTGGAAAAAAATATTTTTTAATCCCTTTTCAGATGACTGAATTTCATACAGGAAAATCAAAGCAACTAAGTGTTCCAATTAAAAAGTAATAATTTCATTATTATGGAAGGCAGTTCAATGCAATTGACTGAGGAGGTTTTACCTCTGCTGTAAGTAGTTTACTATTTTGGTTTAGTGGTTTATTATTTCAGCTTGTCAATGCTGTGACACAATGTGTCCGACTTTCATTTAGTGGACATCAGTCGGGGAAGTGGTTGAAGACAAAAGGTTCTTATTTGTTTTACAGAAAATATCTTAAAACGTATCAAAAATGATACACTTAATCAATTTAGTCGGCCAGTTATTGAAACACCTACCAACAGTAGACCCTGCTAATTTAAATTTAAATATTGTATTCTTCTGGTTAAATATCTAGATTATTTAAACAGTTGTTAATTGGAAAAGGCTCTCCTGTAGGCGTGACTGGAAGTTTTTCCAAATGCATTACTTGCCAAAGGAATGATGATAATGGTTATTGATTGAACGATTCAGAGTCAATGATTTTTTCATAAGAAAGAATTACATGCATTGACTGTTTGTTTTTCTTTTTCTCATTTAAGTGAGTCAGAGGGTAACAGTAAATAACGTTGTCTCTGCATTAAGCATGGGTTTTATCTAATCTAATTGAAATGATAATTTTTATAAGTCAGTCTACTAAATAATTAATATTTAAATGAATGTACCTTATCCTGACTGCCAGACGGCAGGTTTTGAAGAATTAACTAGCCTGGTGGAAATGTTTTGTTGCCTAGGGTAACTAACACAAATCAGTGTAAAATTCCACTTATGGCGGTTCAAAATTGAACATGCATTCCAAAAGTTGTTGGTCTCAACAACAGGATTAGTCTTGGACTACTTAACTTTAATTAGCATTTGGTTGTGAAATTCTAAAATCAGGGTAATCTCCACTCCATTTAACTAATGAATAATAATAAAATTAAAATCCCAACTGTGGCTGAGTTCAAATTTTCAAACCATAATGAAACAAAGGAAAAGATACATTTTGAACAATGCATTTTCTATACTGTACAGTTAACTGAAAACAGGCTTGTCATTCCTGTCGAAGGTATTTTTCAAACCTGATACTTAAGTTTCTATATATAGTAAACAGGTATAATCTGCTTCGCCTGGCCGATGGTATCCACCCAGGGTAAAGACACACATGTCTTATATGTGCTCGTTAGACGTTGTAACAAGTGTCTCCTGATGCAGCACGAACCCTTTTGTACCAGTCCTTCCCACATGCCTCCATTCATCATGGCTGTTTTCATCAAGCGAGAGGCTGAGGCCAGAAACTTCCAGGAGACACAGACAGAGAACGGCGTCAAAAGTCTCCATTGCCTTGCACAAGCACTGCTCATGTTATGTGATTCTCATTATTTCCAGGACCCGAGGCCAGCACTGTGTCGTACTGAAGCATTTGTCTTCCTCTCACAATCCAAATGCCTACAGCAACTAAAAACCACATACAAACACACACACACAAACAAAGAAACTAACGCAAGCACACCCGTACGCTCACTCGTTAACACACACATATGCTCACTCGTTAACACACACCCAAAATAACGCACGCACACACAAACGCTCACTCATTACCACACACACAAACTAACGCACAAACGCTCACTCGTTAACACATACACAAACTGACGCACGCAGGCACAAACGCTCACTCGTTAACACACACACAAACTGACGCACGCACACGCAAACGCTCACTCGTTAACACACACACACAAACTAACTAACGCATGCACACACACGCTTGCTCGCTAACACACACACGGTTTTCCTGCCCCACTAATTTTTTATGTCAGAGCAGACATGACAGCGTGACTGGGGATAAAAGTCTCATTAATATGTAATTCTCTTTAAGGCCGTGTGAAATCCTGGAGGCTGCATGCCTCTCGCTGGGAGGAGATTACATTTAATCACACAGTGTGGAAGAAAACGAATCACATGTTGTTCTCTTTCTGTGCCTGGCATCTGTATTTCAGAAAGATACCATCTCCGTCCTTATTCAGGGACATATTTACAAAGGCGCAACAGATTCTATAGGAGAAGGAACTTCATTTAATTTGGCTGCAGCTTGAACTAGGAATTACTCTTCCA
This sequence comes from Hiodon alosoides, assembly GCA_025775065.1. Lineage (NCBI taxonomy): Eukaryota > Metazoa > Chordata > Actinopteri > Hiodontiformes > Hiodontidae > Hiodon > Hiodon alosoides. The sequence continues at coordinate 15,499 of JAOYSI010020483.1, read as the reverse complement.
CAACTAAGACCCGATACTAGATGAGCAAATTCATTATAAGCTGCTATATTGTTGTGTGGCAGTGAAATGAGTGACCATTTTCACATCTGGGAGACATGGATGGGATATAATTGTCATTAACAAAACTTTAAATAAATTGATAGAATATAATTGTTGTGTGTCAATTATACATTAGGGGTGCATTGCAACATAGATTTTTATATTTCATCAGGCCATTACAAAACTGCTTCATGCATTTTTAAACTAGCCATATATCCGTGCTTATACATCATTGATAAATTGTTAATAACTAAATGTACAGAAGTCACTCTGCACTGGCTTTAATGCAGTGAAGAAAACTGATCTTATGTAAAAGATCCTAGTCCACTTTGCAGTTGCTGTTTGTTTAGTAATTTTTGGTATTATTTGTACTGTACTTTAGGGTACACTCCAGTCTTGGAATAATGCCGGCTGTAGTTTAATTGATCAATGTGATCCATGCGCAAGTCTGCCTGGGATCCGAGTTACAGATGTGCGTTTTAGCAAGACAATAAAAACATTAGTTTTGTTTTATTTGAACTAAAGCCGTATGTTGAATGTTATTGAATATACTTTAATTTCAAAGAATCATCGTTCATCAAGTGTCAACACATAGAGTTAAATATTGATTATAGACGTCATCCAAAAGGCCAGGCAGTGTGGAATTGCTAGACTTGATTGTTTGTCACCTGGAAGACAGAAAGACAGATGCTACAGGCAGAGATGCAAATACTGGCCTAACCCTCACCATCTCAGGAACATCTCCATCAATGTCAAGAACCTCAGTGTCATGACTGACAACAATCGTTCCGCCATAAAGAACATCACTGCAGCAACCCGGACTGGCTGGTTCTTCTGCACAATCCAACGAACTCACCCATTTGTCACAATTCCTTTTGCCTGGACTATGGCAAATTACTTCCGGGCGTCCTTCCAAAACAAGCCAATAGACCACTTCAGCTCATCCAGAATGCAGCTGCTGTTCAACCTCCCCAAACGGATTTCACTGCCACTCATCTCCCTCTGCTGGTTACCCACCTCATAAAAAAAATAAAAAATAGAAATAAAAATAAACCCCTTTGTACTGGCATTCCATTCCAGCTAAATTACAGTGTTTTGCTAGACTGCTATTGTTTTCACTTCCTGTCCACATCTCACTTAAAACTGAGCTAAAAAGGCTATCTATTCCTGCACTGATATTAAAATGCATTATATCCAGGAAAAGGAATGTGGGCAGCTCAAACGTCACGTGTTGCCAAATAAAGGCAAAGATAAAGAAAATAGGTGACAGGGAAAGACATTTTGATGTTGTGTTATGTAGGCAAGCAATGCATAGACCTCACTAAAATCCTTGAATATACTTGAGAGCCAGGCACACCAGAGACGGCTGTGGGCCTCACATTGCCCAACTGCAATTGATGCACTTGGTGCATCAGCTACGACACCTTACCTGTGCATGCTTAGTCAGTATATACATGTCCAGACAGACAAACAACTAGCTAATTTCAGCTAGCATCATTATAATCAGAAAAATACAGAACAGTGCTCACGACAACCAGTTTGTTAGCATCGGCCACTTTGGATTATTTGCAGAGCTTACCAATGCTCTGAATCAATGACACATTGCAGTAGCCCTAGCGTCATATTACCACAAAAAGAGTCAAAAAGGTGTAATGACTTTGTTTGTGTTTTGTCACTTGGGTAGGTTGGCCTTCCAATTTTGAGAGCAGCCAAACTAAGAGGCAAAGGGTGGATATTATTTTGCATCTTAACTAAACAAGTCTGAAAATTTAAATAAAATGCACTTTCTGGTTTAAAAAAAACAAAAACTAAACCAATAAAAAATAAATAAATAAACCAAACAGACTTTTCAATTTAAACATTTCTTCAGGCAGGGCATGCTGTATCCCTTTAAAAATGAATCTAATTCTGAGCACCTGAGTGTGGTGCAATGAAGGAGACAACTCTCAGGTGCAGAAACGAGGTCTTGGCTGTGGGTGGGACACCATAGCATGCTGGTAGTGAGGTTACCGCAATTTTAACTCAGTCGCACGACCGAAAACACAGCGACAGCAGGTTGTTCTACGATTGTTGGCCGATTGACTTACTAGTGACCGTTGACGAAGTATAAACGCAGAGCAAAGTCCCAATATGAATGGGACTGTCTTCACTTTTTAGTTTGAGTTAAGCTAATTTGATGTCCCTGCAACGCTACCAGTGACTTATATTTTCTACCAGATCGGTTGTCGCCAGAAACTGTATACCGCTCAACGACGCGGTAACGATGATTGTCTGTAGTTTTGCACATTTAAACACATTTAAAATGTTTCATATTGGTATTCTAAGGCTTCTTCCTTAGCTGTGATTTGCTTTTACTAAGCGTTCTTTGTTGTTTTTTTTTCTTTGAGGCTGCTACCTGTTTAGGATAATCGGTTACTAAACGTAGTGTATAGTTTATGTGTGTTTTAATTTAATAATATTGTTTACATATATATTTTTTTTTAATCTAGCAAATACGTCTCGGGTATTTTCTTTTTATTGAAAAAAATGTTAGATCATCAGTCTTCCATCGGTTTATAAATGAATATAAAATCCTGTCAAGTCTTTTCCCCCTTTTTTATTTTCATTCTTGTGTACATTTTTAAAAAGTCAGTGGCAGCCACTGCTGGCTGTAAAAAAAAAAAGTATTTTAGACCAGCGGGTTGAAGACACAGTCGTAAAGCCATAATTCTGGGGTCCAGAGAAATGATTGGAAATGACCCCACAGAACGTGACAGAGATCAGTGATACCCCCACGCTGTTCACGTGCTGGCATCCAACCCCCAGGAGGTCTTGATACGAAGCCATGAACTCCATTACATTTCATACATTTTGGCAGAGAAAGTGGCTAAAACCATTTTAAAAGGTTCTGGAACTTGATAGGAGACGGGGAAAAAATCTCCCCTGGAATTTACAATGCGTCAGGACTAGGCCCCCTTCCTCCGTAACTTGTGACGGTTTTGACAGAGTAATTGTCCCTGCGAAACGCCATGCTGACACAGATTAAGTTCAGGATTTTTATAGAATGCCATCACAGCTGTACGTGTGTGTGTGTGTGTGTGTGTGAGAGAGAGAGAGAGAGAGAGAGAGAGAGAGAGAGAGAGAGAGAGAGAGAGAGAGAGCGAGAGAGAGAGAACAAACAGGCTCCAAATTCCACAGCGGCAAGGCAATACCAAGGGAGTTGGGCAGGGTAACCACATGCAGGGACACAGTTTTAATCAACATAGACCACTGATTTGGTGGTGAGCAGTTAAGAGAGCTGATGCCTTGTTTGGTGAGGCAGATATTTACAAAAAAAGGGAAACTAAAGCTTTGAAACGACGCAGCACTTTAATGTAATTCTTTATTTTATTTTGTTTTTAAGCAGAATTTCCAGTGAGCAGTAGGGACACGCTTGTTGTAACATCAATGATTCACAAAAGCAGCATGAATGCAACCATCTCTGTTAAATAAATAATAAAACAAACGTCAAAATTATTTCCGTCAAAGAGGCGCTACTTTGAATGTCATAATGTGGGAATCTTCGTCCAACAGTGCAGTCCAAACACCTGAGACATGCATCTGAAATTAAGCATCTCTTTGTTGGGGACGTTCTACTCAAAGGGCATGTTAAATAAAATAAGACTGAGCTAGACTCCAGAGATTCCGAGCAGTACACAATAATTAAAATGCAAGACAGACTTAGTGATTCCTCTGAACATTAGCATAGCTTTTACTTATCTCTTGCCGTTTCTTTGGGGTTCTGTTCAAATTCTCAAGTGTCACACATAGTAGTCCTTAGGCATCACATTGAGAGTTTTTCATGATGATAAAAGAATATTCTGAACACTTTACAAGGGGTAGACAAAATAAAAAAGTAACCAAATGTTAAAAATGTGTTTCATTTTAATTAAGTACTTCAACACTAATTCATAACATCTTTCCTCTATGAAAGACGACTTAAAATCAACCCCGTAAAGAGGTTGAATATTCGTTGCCCAAATTACCTATGCATTAGTCACAACAAAACAAAATTAATTATTTAATATGCCAAGGAGAACAGTGCCATGATGGCATATGCCAAACAAAGGAAAACTGCGTCAGGAAACAGAAACAGCGGTCACAAATCGAAACTATCCCTGCAAGTGGTCAGTGCTAGTGATTATGCGACTCACCGGGATAGTTGGTAAAAACCACAAAAGAACAGCCACAAAATTGGCCACATAACTGAATCTACACCTCCATCAAACAGTCTCAACAAAACCTGTAGCATGAGCTGCACAAAGCTGACATTTTCAGAGGGCTGCCTTTCGGAAATCGCTTGCAACCAAGGCCAATGCTCAGCAATGCTTAATCTGGTGTAAAAAGCACACAACCTGAGCTACTGAGCTGTGTAAGACAGAATTATAGTCTGATGAGTCGTCTTTTCCTCTTTTTTCTTACATCTGGTCTGGTTTGGAGAAAGCCAAAAGAGGCCTTCAACCCACACTCTTGAACCCACCCCTCACAAATGTTAAATATGTTGGGCAGCCATCTTGTGATGTCATGGGGTCCAATAATTTCTATGCATGGTAGAATTAAGAAATAAGGAGCCATTTTAAATGACAAGGTGCATCCTATGCTCCCATCTTCCCCCATCTTTACACACTGGTAAACGGATTGGGTGGTTTCATAAACACCAGGGAGAAGTCAAACGCCTTCCATGGCCTTCCCAGTGTTAGAACTCAAGACGCAAAGAGTAGAGAATTTTAATAGGGATTTTCAAAACACAGATCCACAGATGAACACAGGGCAATGGAGAAAATCCAGGAATTAATACACAAAAGGCAACCACTCAGCACTGTTACTAGGAGTCACAAACAAGACTAAATACAAGACGGATAAAACAATAAAAGTTAAACAAGGGTCTAATTAAAATGGTGCACGTTGAAAAACTAAAACTCAGGGGATAGTAACCTCTGGAGACAGACTGGGGCACGACACCTAATCACCAGATCTAAACATCATTTCATCTTCTGGAAGTTATGGAATGTGGTGTGCAAACCTGATTTCCATCTCCTTCATCCCTTAAATAACTGGAGGCTTTACTTCTTGAAGAATGATCCCACTCGAAACCAAGATGCATCAAAGCTGTTCTGAGGGCAAAGTGCAACCCAAAAGCTTATTAATTAATAAATCCATTATCTTAGTGTTTCCATTATTTTGTCTACCCCCGTATAATGTTGACAAATGTTTTGTTACTCAATAATTGTTTTCATGTTCTTTACACAAAGATAGCGCACGTGTTGGATGGCTTTGATTAATTTCAAGGTTCAGTATGATACACTTGACTAGTTCCTGTGTGGCATACCCTGACAGCCAGCAACATGTTTTTAGGTTGTACGCTACTTTCTGTTCTTAAATTAATTTTTTATAAAATAATTAACTTTTTTTTTCTATCTAAAATTGTTATCTTCAGTTATTATCTTTGCCCATAGAGCTTGCTGGACCAGTACCGGCCCACAGTCCGGGGCTGATTTATTCACATAAACTCACGATGTCTGAAGCCAACAGCTACAGCGCCATAAGATTTTACATTTGATATTTATGGAAAAATGTAATTAAAGAAAGCCCCCACTGACATTATTATTAAGTACAGCAGTAGATTAAATTAATTAAACCGATTACTGGTAAAAGTACCGGGCTGTTCTGTTAATATATACTAAATCTGAGGTAGCTCACTGAAAATTTGAAATATTTTATTTATTTGAACATTGTTATAATAATGATATTTAACAATACTTATGATCCAATAATGCACTGTTCTACAGGCATCTCGAATCGGCCGGAATCTAACAGCAGCTTTTAAAACTAACCCAGAAAATAGAAAGGGCTGCCGTAGTTATGTGTAATAAGATTCCCATTGTAAGGGCTGCCACAGCTGTGTGTAATGAAATTCCCAATGTAAGGGCTGCCACAGTTATGTGTAATGAGATTCCCATTGTAAGGACTTCCATCGCTATGTGCAACGAGATTCCCATTGTAAGGGCTGCCGCAGCGATGTGTCATGAAATTCCCATTGGAATGGGCTGTCAAAGCTGTGTGTAATGAGATTCCCATTGCAAGGGCTGCCACAGCTACGTGTTATGAGATTCCATTGTAAGGGCTGCCGCAGCTATGTAAATGAGCTACGCAAATAGATTCCCATTGGTGGCTCACAGGTTTGTTAGACATCACTCAGCGTACCAGGACAGCACCATTCAAGAAACGTTTGGAGTGTGGGGATTTTAGAGCATGCAGACAGCTTTCCGAGGAAGGTCTAAAAGGATGTGTCTCCGCTCAGCTTTGACATTCCTGCAGGCCTATTGATTATTAGCGGATGACTGGGGAAGTGGAGGGCTTTTCTCTGAGTCTGGCCGGCTCCTGCAGCATCATTAAGTGTACTTCTTAAAAAACAAGTCTGCAGAAAATCTTCTTTTTTCTTTCAACCACAGTAACTCTTACAGGGTCCAGTACAAATAGTTGTAGGCCTTGCATCAGCTCCTGGCCATTTCATTACAAGCTCCATTCGATTGTGATAAGCACTGGAACACACTGCCAACATGATTATTTTGTTATGCAGGTTTAGAGGTCGAGCATCAGTGACACCAGATTATATAGAACCGTTTTCAACACTTCCGGAAATGTAGCTCAGTTGTATGGAATTGCCTGCCAGATGTGTTCTCGGTTTGCACGACATCCTCCGTGCATTTATAACGTTTGGTGTTCTGGACACTCTGCATAGCTCATCCAAATCTAAACCACTCTACCGTGTCTGAAATAAAAGATGCGCCCTGAAATAAAATTCAAACCGTCTGCTCAGATCCATACAGCTTTCTGGGATATTCTGGGATTGCTCTTACCATCCAACACAGTTTATCTTTTGGTGGTGATTAAAATGACAATAAAATAATCCTAGTGCTTAGCATTTTTTTTTTCTTCTTGGAAAATATTAATTCAAAAATATATGTAATTTGAAATGTTAGATGTGATGAACACGTCAAAGATCTTTGCTTAACTGTTTCAAACAGAGCCATCAGTTTAGTTTTTTAGGTCAGACGTTTTTTTTTCCAGTCTTTCAATGCAGATGGTAATTAAATCTTTAATTGTCATGGGGCGCAAAACCAGCCAAACAGATTTTAATTACCACCCTCCAAATGAAAGACTGAGTTTCTATTCCTTCCCGACCTGATTCATCTCCCCCGATCGAAGTCCGAGGTTTTAATTGTATTATTTAATCAAGTGAGCCATCACTCAGTTCAAGGTTCTGTGTGATGTATCATTCCAGGAGCTTGGGAGGAGGATGGAAAAAGATGACAACTGTACTACAAGCGTCACAGTTTGTAATTCAGAAAATTACAAAAAATTGTGTTTAGCTTGATAATGTGTCTAGTTTTGGGGGGCATGAATACGGCATGGAAACAATTGTTCCACAGGAATACCGATTCCCAGGATACTGATTAAACCCAAATCCACAGTACAACATACTTTATTCTTAATTGCTAAAATGGGTCAATTTGACTATTTTCGGAGCTCTAAATAATTGCTTCCTGTCAAAGTCGGACGATGCCCATGACATACCCGTGGAAGTTTGTTGCTGCTAGTGAGTTGGACGGAGAAGGCACACTGGCGCTATGCGTGTGTCTTGTGACTGCGCAGAATCCTTGGAGATCAGAGCAAACTGCTGCAATCTGCTTGGCAGCCCCTGGCTAATCCACGGCCACCATGTGAGGGTCCCATTGATCTTTCAAGCCAGTCTGAACTCTATCTGCAGGGCCCGTAGAACACAGAGAATGCAGCATCTGATTTTCTCCTGCAACACATCCAGTTCTCACACCCCCCGACACCCCCACCCCGCTTTCCAACGCCGTTCTCAGGCCATCTGTAAGGATGGGACAGCTGTTTGTTTTGTTTCGAAGGAAACTGTGCGGGAAAACAATGGTGGCAATGAACGCGTGTAATGTTCGCGTATGAGCAGCGTTAAGAATCCCATGGGATTCGGTGAAGGTATCGCCCAAAGTCAAAATGTTCCTGTCTAACCAGTTGCTCACAATTGGCCGTCTTTAAAAGTTTTAATCTTCTTTGAAAAATTATTTAAATGGTTCCAGCAAAGAATAATATGTCCTTTTCTCGCCGCATTGCCCCTTATTGGGTCCGGATGCTGGTCATTAAGTGGGTGCTAATGGACCCAATCAGCCTCCGGGGTGGCCCATTATCCCCGTGGCTAGGATGGAGTGTGGTACATGGCCTTCGTGATGAGGTGTGGAATAATGTCAAAAAGAGGCCTACATTATAAGTCCTTAATTTTTCTGTCAAACTCCAGGCTGTATTTCTACCTGCACCTTTTGTCAACTAGCAAAGTGTGTTGAGTACAGAGTCAGAGCCATTTGATAGTTTGTTTGTTGGTTAGGTGAAGCGATTTGGTGTACACAGCATGCCTTGATGGACGTTGGGGTATTGTTGCCCACTGATACATTGCTCAACGCTTATTGCAGACGTTGAGATATGCATTCCCTGACGCAGCATGGAACCTGAAATGAACTGTCTGAATGTAGAGAAATCGATAAAGAGAAGCAGCGGTGGCTTAGCTCCCAGAGACACCAGCTTTGTGATCACTCGGCTGGGCGTCACCGTCCCCTCAAGCTTGACAGCCAGGGATACAGTACTTTAAGTTGAATGGGCGAAGCAAAGACCTGGTTAAATGTCACCCATAGCTGCATCCTGCATAGGACAGGGCGGAGAAACTGTACTCGTCACATAAATAAACACTAATCACAGTAAATGTCAGACTAGCCCAGCGCTGCAGCCAATTACTCCTTTTGTTTATTTCATCTCCTGTCAGGAGTGTGTCCGTCCGCATGAGTGCAGTGACAGAATTAGCGGCGTTTGTCATGCCAGTAATGGTGTTGCCGTCACTGGGGGAGCCGACCGCAGAACACAAGGCTGGCTGTGTTGATGTACATGCCAGCACCTGCTATCTGTTGCAGACAGCCTCCCGTAGTCTGAATTGCAAGACTCAGCTGCTCTGTCACTCTTCATTTAACATTCCATGCTAGGGATAGATGGCCATTCAATGGGCACAGCAATGTACTTTTCTCTGCTTGGGCACCACTTAACATTGTACTGCACGGTCATGCAGTACAGCACACAGTATTCTAAATGGCACTAGATTCGGGAGCAGAAGACTCGAGATTTCCATCTCAGAAGGGCTGTTGTACTTCTAAGTAGGGCACACAACCCTGAACAGGGTAAATAACCTCTACAGCTACAATAAAGCCAATCTGCATTAATAGATAAAGTGCAAAACTGTAAAGTTTCATTCCCACTCTATGCAAATGCCAAAAAAAAATTAAACAGTCTTGTAGCTGACTGTTAGCACCACGTACTGGTGACAAGAATGTCTCCGAATGACCCCTTCATATTCAAGCTGTCTCAGGTAGTGAAGTTTCCCTCACAGGAGAAGAGCAGCTTAAACTGTGGAACCGGATCAGTGTGTATACCGGCGGGGTCGAGAGCCGCGGTTGTTTTTGTTATTTAAAGGAGGGCTTTGCAGTTGGATACCTGACAGCAAATTAGAGCTCTTTGCCGTAAGCCTGGTGAACAGGGTGAGGTGGGCGTTGCTCATTCCTAATCTGTCTGACAGCATGTCCGGTTTATTATTCTGTATTGTGCATTCGGTTGTATTCAGTCTTGCGGATATGAGTGCTGCCAAGAGCAATACTAATAAGGCGATGTATCAGGGCGAGGAGAAAGCGGTTCTGCATAGATTACGGATGACTCAAGTTATCTGTTTTTGGCGTAAAGGAATTAGCAAGTGGCTGGGTTGATCTGCCGTCAATGTGCATTGCATGGGCAAAGAGCCTTCCCAGGGTTCATGTGGCATTTTAGACCTAAAGTGGGCCTTCCACGTGCCACTGGCGCAGGCTTAGAAACGTCCCAGCATGCATGCGGTGTTGTAGACGGTGAAACAGCGGCATGATCACCTGCACGGGCTCAGTTAAAGGGATCCACAGAAGTCAAGGATTTTCAAGGATTGCTGCCATGTAGCCATTACCGCTTCACAGCTTTTTTCCACGCACTGTCTACCTTAGGGGTTCACGTGACAAAGAAAGGAGAATAGTTTTAGTCACGTGCATGATACTCCTGAGATCTGAAACGGCAGAATGAATAGCTATAGCTTTTGAAACGACAAGTACGCAAGAGGGAGGAGTGCTGTGAAATTATGCTCTCTTCTTCTTTAGCTCCTGCATATTCAACATTTTTGATGAATATGCATGTCGCAAATTTGTTCATTTCAGTTCAAACTTCTTGTACCTCTCTCACTGGTTGTTTTTGATCTCAGAATACAGGTTTAAGTACATTCCAAATCATTCCAGCTCCCAGAGTGCTCTGCCACCAAGCAATATTATTAACAATAATAATAATAATCTTGTTGTTGTTACACTCTAATTCAGAGTGATTCAAGGTTTATTCAGTTGGACAGTTACAACAGCCTTGCTCTGGTTAAAATAGTAGTGATACCACTAATCTTGGTTGCAAATCTCTTCCTATGACAGTTCTGACGAATGTAATCCTGAAACCTGTCACACCTTAATACGTTTTTAGCATGTTCGCCATCATTTCATGTTTATGCAGTGTACCAATTATAAAACGTCGCTACCACCACATCGATCACGGATCGCAAACCGCAATCTTTGTAACTGGTTACATACAGGGTTTCAAAACTTCACAGCTGTTTTCACATTTGAGCTCGAATTGGCCAGGTTTATGCATAGCACAGTGCCAAAGAGAGGATGGTGGGTAAAAGGGTTTCGTGTGTGTGCATGCGTGGGTGTGTGTGGGCTTCTGTTTGGTTGTCACAGTGGCTCTGCCTCCCTGTTTGGAGGGGGGTGCAGCAGACTGTCACAAAGCAAATTAAGCTAACACTACTAAAGCTGAACCATTTTCTGGAGGCAATATATCAATCAATTAATCCAAACCTAACTTATATTGATGCTAGAAATATGGGATGGTCTTCTCAGTTTAGGGGCTGCAAACAGTTTATCAGGGAAAATAAGTATCAGAAAAAGAAATAGGGTTATTTGCTTATCAGGATCAGTTAATTTGATTCTCTGTCCTTTTTCCTTATTGAAGACTCCCAAAGACCAGGATTGGAGGCAACATGTATTAAATTAAATTATGAACTGTGATCCTAGAGTTTTGCTTCTCTATCTCAGTGTTAGTGTCAGTCTCTGACTCCTTTTCAGTTCATATAAATGGCCTATTGGAGAAAGCAACCACCACTTCCTGTAGCTGGTGGCCATTTAACTCTGGCGAACTCTGGTGAATCTTAGTTGAAAGTGTTAATGTTTCAAACAAAAGAGATGGTGCGGTCAAACATTGTAGTTTAAAACGTAACCTTCTTCATTCGAATCTGGTTCATGTCACTGTTGACCAAGCTGCATTATACCATTGGCAGAAGGTAGAGAGGGAGGCGGCGACCCCAACAGTATCTGATCCTATGTGGACTGCCATGTGCCGTGGTTGGTGGGCGGGACAAGTCTAACCGTACTTCTGCAAATTCAAATTGGCAATAAGGAAAATGAATTACCAATGCGAAGAACTGTGTTCTGGATGTTCTGGCCAAGGCGTAGCGAATAGTATGTGGGAAGGACAGCTCAGTCAGGTTACCGGTTGTACTCAGTGGAATGTACTTTATGAAAAGAAGGAAAAAAGCCCAGCCGGCCGGTCCATTGGCCAATGTTCCATTTTCAGCAAGGTGGATCCACCACCCCTACAGCACAGAATAACTGCGCCGGCCGGAATTGCAAGTGGTCGCCCTTTCTAGTAAAAGACCATTTGTGCAAAAACTGTTAAATCTGTGACCTTGTGCAGTGCCCTCCATACCCTTACATAACCAAAAACAAGGTATTTTTGCTCAAATGTATTGAAAAGTTTTCAGTGTAACACCAACAAGTCAGAAAAGAGACACGTGCTTTGTTTTCCACAGCATGGTGTGGTATTTAAAAAAAAAGTTATTCACACCCCTCTAATCAGTGTCCAACCGCTGTTTGCTTTCATCGCACCGAGAAGACGCTTCCTGTTTTATCAGTTTGTGTCCCGTTCCCTTTTTTTGATTTTTTATTATTCATCCATGGAGAATTTCTCCAGCTCAAAGAGATTTCTTTTGTGAACTGCCAGAGTGCAGCCTGTAAATCGAGACGGCCAGTCTAGAACACTGATAGTGCATTTGCTTCAACCGTTCTTTGTAGATTTTGATTCATGCATGGGATCGTTTTCATGCTGGAATGAATATCCTGGTACAGTCTTTTTAAATATTGTTCCCTCTATTCTAACACCGCACCAATACCAGAAGACCCCCCCCCCCCCCCCCCCAAAGAAGAACATTTCCACCTCTGTATTTCACCAGGGGCATGATTGTTTCCTCAGCTTATTCCCCACCTTCTCCACATAATGCTGGTGAACATGTTTGTGAAGCTCAATTAGAGTTTAATCTGACCTTAACACACGTAAGGTGGATAAGATGTAGTTTGGTGAATCCATGGCTCCTCTTTTTGTGTTGAGCCTTCAGGAAAGGCTGTTGATGTTTGAAACAGTAACAATATTGGTAAAGGAACTTTAACTTTCACTTATTATTATTGCCCCCACGACTGAGAGGGCTATTTTTGAGCTTCAATCTGCCTTTATTGCATTTATTGGAAAAAACTCTGTTGAATTGAAATTGGTACTTAATGTAGGCAAAATCCTGTGTATGTTATTTTCCAATTCACATAATATTTTTTTTGATGATTTATGCATGCGTGCATTGGATGGCATGCTCATTGATCATGTACTCGCTTATAAATATCCAGGCATCTGGATGGATGATCTATTTCCTTCAAAAAGCATATTAATGAGTTATTTAAGAAGTTAAGAATTAAAATGGGTTCATTTCATAGGAATAGGTCATGCCTTTCGTCAGAATGTATTATTCAGCTGACTTTCATTCCAGTTTTAGACTATGTAGATATGTGAAGGCAGCCACCACTATTCTGAAGCCTCTGCATGCAGTTTATAGTTAATTGTGTTTTATTACGGGTGATAGTTTCTGCACACACACTGCACCTCACACACCACTCAGTATCAGAATATAGGCTGGCCCTCTTTGAGATCTCGCAGATCGATGCATTGCAAACTTTTTAAATAAAAGCTCTCCTGCGTGTACACTACCCACATGCCTAACTTCTCTGTTGACATACAGTAGCACAGTGCAGATCACTTCAATCTCAACTGAATTAGGTAAATCAGCTTTTAGTTTATAGTGTTTATGGTTTTTAGGGTGTGTTTTTTATATTGTGTATCTTCGTGTGTTCGAGCAGCTCATATCTCAGCATTACCTCCCCTGCTAAAATAAAGGTTAAATATAAATAAATTAAAAAGTACGAGTAAAAATATGTATACAAGTAAAACGTGCATTTAAAAATATATGTTTTATATTGTCTTTGGCATCTCAGGATAAAATCTAAAACAAAGTGTTTTTCTCTTTTCTGAGTTTTAAAATATTCTACAATCACTTCCTTTTTTCTAAACATGTGTTTGGTTTCATTTAATATTGATATGAATAAATATGGAGGGCAGTGTCTTAAAGATTTAATCATAACACATCATTAACACATTTGTTGTGTTAGAAAATAAAACAAAGAAACAAAAAGCTGGTTATTGAAAGATGGAAAAACATTTGTGTTTGAGGTTAAACACTTAGTTTACAGGGTGAAAAGCAACACGGGCATTCTTGAAATTGCTCTATAAAAACAATGCGATACAATATTGTGACTCTCTTTGATCTTCGGACACCAAAGAGAAGAGAAAATGAAACAGAAAGTATTGGATTCAGACAAAATCAATGTTAGTGATGTCACACGACTCACCTTTATGGAGCTGGGCTACAGATCCCTAGGCTATGAAGGTAATGCAAGTAAGTTATGAAACTGTTATGAAAACTTCACGTCTTTCTCCTCTGCATTATCTTTACAAAAAAAATCTGCTTTAGAAAATGTAATCTGATAGATGTTTCACAAATGGACCTGTAGCTGTTAATGGATTGCTCGTGAGCTGTCCGCGTGAATGCCTGCTAAAATATCCTTTGTTGTTACAGTTCTTTATCTACATCCTCAGAGAAATCAGTGGGTCAATGTCTGATCCAAAATTAAGAGACAAATAAAGTGTATATCCATGTGCAGAGGATTTCCAGTAGGTTAGGGTGCTGGCTGGATTGTTGATGCGCAATAAATATCTTCATTAATCTCTCTTAATTACTCGCAATCGGAATGCAATGAAAGGTTTAAACGAGAAAACTTGACCTTCATCCAAAACATTGTAGCAATAAAACAATTGTTTTCAAAATTGCTTCTTTGGTTGCATTCTTTAAATTTCCAACTTCAACTCTAACCATACACAAGCACACTGGACAAGTTACTCATTTGCAGCCAATTTACATTAGTGCTGTATATCATTCGCCTCTCAAGATGCTCTAACCCTTAATCTATTTATTTTAAAGTTTGGTGGAGCACCTTAGGTTCAAAGGCATCCACGCGTGCTGATCAAATGCTCGCAAATCTCTTTGCATTTGTTTAGAATGTAACCGACGCCATTTCTGACCCTTTTGCGTGCAATACATAAAAATCCATGCATCGCCGGGATTTACCTTTGTGCTTCATCTCTTGTGTGTGCCAGAAAGAGGTCAAAGGTTAAGCCCTTCAGTGCAGAGGAAGAAACCTCATTTATCCTGCATTGTCTTTTGTAATCACGTTTCATTTCGGAACGAATAAGATTTAGTAACACTAGAGGGCTCACAAGCATTGTAAAATAAACACCGTGTTGCAGGAGAAAGGAAGATGAACAACACAGCAGTCTCCTAGCAGTGTAGGGTTGATCATTCCTGTCTCCATTTTTGACGGAGCTTCACCGTGTAAGAATATGCATTTTAGATTAGAACAATTTCTCCTAATTCTGACAAGGCAAATAAAGCCAGGTGTCTTAACACTTGTTCATGTTTCATCTTTCTTAACTACTGTTGGGATTTCATTGTCATTGCTCGCATTGAAGGATACGCCTGACGCAGGTTCTGTCGCACTTTCCTGTAATGTCACTCATCATGCATCATGCATCTTGTTCTCAGATATGAAGACGAGCGATTTAATTGAGAGGCAATGAAAATACAATGCAAACGGCATGAGTGTCGCTCCCATAAGGGGGGCTGCTGGGGAACCGAGCGGGGATTGTTAGTATGGGTCTGTGCCTTCGTCTTTACCAGGGGCCGTCCACTGCCTTACACACACACATAAACACACACACACACACACACACACACACACACACACACACACACACGCACAACCTCACTCACACACACACACACACACACACACGCACAACCTCACTCACACACACACACACACACACACAC
>JAOYSI010020472.1:0-35261 GCA_025775065.1 Hiodon alosoides | reverse complement strand
TCTGCGGTGGCTCCCTGGTCAACCAGAACTGGGTGGTGTCTGCTGCTCACTGCTACAAATCGTGAGTGAAATTCTTGTTTTTAAAATTAACCGACACCATGTTAAAGCCTATAGTACATCTTTTACCACTGTGTTGATCCAAGCAAACATAATCTAATTACTTCTAACAAATAATGCAAATGATAAAAAAAAGATAATAATAAACAAACATATTAAAACATTTAGTGTTACTAGTGGCTTACTGCTGCTCAGAGCTGACTTCTGATATGTCCAGCTGTCACGTCAGACATGACAACAATTGTATAAAGTCTTAAGACTAGGATTAACCACTGTGATATGATGCAAGCTGATTATCTGCTTGTTTCTGCTTTCTCTGCCAGCCGTGTGGAGGTGCGCTTGGGAGAACATCACATCAAGGTCAATGAGGGAACCGAGCAGTTCATCAGCTCCTCTCTTGTGATTCGCAACCCCAACTATGATTCCTGGACCATTGACAATGACATCATGCTGATCAAGTTGAGCAAGCCCGCCACCTTGAACAGCTACGTGCAGCCTGTGGCCCTGCCCACTAGCTGTGCCCCTGCTGGCACCATGTGCAGAGTCTCTGGATGGGGCAACACCATGAGCTCCAGTGAGTAGAGCAGTCTGGGTCAAATGTTAACTGGGCTGATGAGCAGCCTGAATCCTGGTGTTAGAAGTAATATACAATATACAATATACATACAGTAATACAGTAAAATAACTGGTGCCTTATAGACGTCCTTCACACTTCTCCACATTCCCATTCCACGTCTCACGCTGTCCCTGCAGGTGCAAATGGCGATCTCCTGCAGTGTTTGGAGATTCCCATCCTGTCGGACAGTGCTTGTGAGAAGGCCTACCCTGGCATGATCACTCCTGCCATGTTCTGTGCTGGCTATCTGGAGGGAGGCAAGGACTCCTGCCAGGTACTGAACACACTATTTACAGATTTGTTTCAGCTCCTCTTACGGCTGTCAGAGAAACATGATGACGATTAGACTAACCTTGCTTCGTCTTCACTTTACTGGAGTCTACATGTCATTGTAACTTGAGTAGAAATTAAGACATGTGTACCCCACTCCACCTTCCTCCCACAGGGTGACTCTGGTGGCCCTGTGGTGTGCAATGGCCAGCTCCAGGGTGTTGTGTCCTGGGGATACGGCTGTGCTGAGAAGAACCACCCTGGTGTTTATGCCCGGGTAAGAGCTGAAGCAGTTGTTCTAAATCGTCGATGTGTGTCTATGGGAATGGAAAACTTACGTTGTGATTTAACACTTTTTGCATTAGGTCTGCAAGTTCACCGACTGGCTGACCTCCACCATGGCCAGCAACTAAAGCCAGATGACACCAATGTTCAATGTCCACCACTTCAGGATTAAATAAAACTTTACTAAAATTATGTCTCTGTGTCTACCTTCCTGTAACAATCATTAAAAGAGGTTTCACAGGTAATGACCAAAAGATCAGGAATTTACCACAGTAATAAAATTGAAGAGGTGGAAGAGGTGATCTATACAGTTACAGCAAATAAAAAGACTTCCGATAGGGATAAATGCAGTTTTCTTATATTCTCTCAAAGCTTACGATAATAAAAAGTTCCTAGTTAACGATGTCAATACATTTGTGTGACATAAATGCCTCACATGTGGGTTCTTGGGATCTTGATACATTGTGGGGGACATCGTTGTTTCCACCACCTCAACAGGGGCTAGCCCTTCATCCTGATGCCTCAGTTCTAGGAGGACATTAAGAAGAGAGGACTTCTCTGTGCCTGATTCCCCAGTGACTACAATGTCCAGTCTAAAATGATCTCATACTTCCAAAGTAGATTTTTCGATTATTTAAAAAATCAGACCCCATTCAACATCATTTTGAAGTCGAGGAGTGCTCTGATGAAAACAAAACCTTCCGCAAAATGATTCTATTAAGTTTTTTTAAATAGCCGATTCAGTAAGTATTACAATTTATAAACCCTAAAATCCATCGCCAAAATTGCCAGCATAAACCAGCAGATGATAAAATATTTCTTTGTGTTTTTACAGAATGAATCCACACACGCGAACATTCTATATTTAAAAAACGATACGGTTTGCATTACTGATGGGAAGTACAATTCTTTAAAGTGCTTCAGTCTTTCAAATTGGTTCAGGAAGAAGATTCAGTTTTATTGTCTCCCGATTCGTTCGGTACTATATCCGGTCATTGTCGGCTAAATTACATTTTAAAATCAAATCGAACCCTACTCAAGATATAAGTCAGTAAAAATTAAGGTAAACCTTTTAAAAAATGTAAAAACAGGGGTGCACCATTCCAAATGGTAGGCTCGTTAGAATCTGATTTACACCTAGAAACATCTGGTTGAGAATTTATAATCCAAAATAATGACTAAATAATTATTACTCAGGGTATTTATCTGTAAAAGTGTGCTTTAAAAAGTGCAAAAGCCACATATTGAGTTTTACTAATATAATGTTTAGTTTTGAAACTTCAAAACCTTAAAATAAGCAGAAAAACTTTATAAATAATCAAAAACAAAGCCACATATTGAGTTTGAAACCAACAGCAAGGTGTGGCCAGTGCAGCCTATACCACCCATGTTTCTCCTGCAGTAATTTTGCATCAGTCACAATGTTAGCACCATCGTCATGTATGATGGCACTCATTTTCAAACTTCTACTTCTGACTGCTACTTCTAACCACTCTGCAATGTTGGTTGAGGTATGTCTCTCTTCGAGTGGCATGGTGGTAAGGCAGACAGACGTCATCTTCCAGTCATTCCCAATGTAATGGCATGTAATGCCAAGGTAAGCTTCAGTGGCAACACTTGTCCATATATCAGCAGTTAAAGCCATTCTGCTATTGGTGGTGTTTATGGCACTCACTTTTTTGGAACGCCTCCTGGCCATCAATTTTGTGAGGTGGGTCCTTGAGGGAAGAATGTATCCTGGGTTGAGTATAATGACCATTTTTCTGAATCCTTCATCTTCCACCATTGACACTGGGCGCATGTCAGTTACCAACATATTCAGGATGCATATGAAGCATTAACAGGACTGTAATAAACCCTGCAGTTGGTCTCACAGCAAAGGAAACCTCAAGGGGTTTGCACTTCCTAGTTCAGACTGAGAGCAGAGGTTTAGAACTAGCCAAAAATTGAAAATCCTTTGAACGTAAAAATATGTCTTCTGAACGTCAAACTAGGTCAGGGAACACCATATGTTTAAAATATTAAAATTTCACTGTCATCATTTCGCCATCATCATCAAAATCAAGAACAAAAGTAATTATATTGATACATATATCTAAAAAGCCCACATTACATGACTTTAGTTATGCTAAAACTAATACAGAATACAGAATACCAATACAGTTTTATCTTATTTATTGATCAGTCTTTATTTAAAGAATGTGTCCTTGTGTCGGGATGAGGGTTTGTATAGATACCTTGTCTATGGTAGAACCCACTGCAGCAACACCTGGCTGCTCACACACCTTAGGAATGCACAACACCTGGCTGCTCACACACCTTAGGAATGCACAACACCTGGCTGCTCACACACCTTAGGAATGCACAACACCTGGCTGCTCACACACCTTAGGAATGCACAACACCAGGCAAGCACACCATACAGACCAAAAGATCAGAATGAGCACCGTCATAACTTTGAATGTAAAAAAAACGCGATTGGAATGTCTAACTGAAAAAAAAAGAAGTTTTTATTTGATGCAACACACACATTTTTGTGCGTAGGCGAGTCCCTTGGCTTTGTGGCAGCAACTCTTCCAATGAAGACTTCTCCGGACTGTAGAGGGATGTGCTTGGCGTCCAGTGGTACAGAGCTGATAGGAGTGCTGGACTTCTTCCAATTTCAAAAAAAGGTTTGTGTATCACTCGTCTGCTGCAATTAGTTTCTACGGCTGACCACTGCATTTCGAGTCCTCAACCTTAACTGTTTCTGCACTTCTACTGAAGAGCACATCTTGAAACTCTTTGAAACATTGTGTCTTGTTGCTATGCTCACTCTAGCCATGGTATAAGAATTGGTGATTTGAAGGTTAAGGTGTCACCTACTGCCACACCCTCACCTTTCAGTTAGGTTTCCCGGTTTAAGTCCTTCTACAACCGTTTATGTTTCGCTTAATCAGTTTGGGTCACACAGCTCATTATGTCATTAATCATTAGCACCTGTTTTTTTATCCTTGCTTAAACATGCACTGGCCTATATACCTACAAAGCAATTAAGTTTTTATCTGAAAAGTGGTCTATTATATAACGTTACTTCCTATAACATAATGCAAAAATTCTGTCTGTATCATTGAATTATTTGGAAAATTTAATCTACCAACACAATGTAAAAAATCTAGCGGGCCCAAGACATTTGCTGTCGATAAAGCTCAAAATATAAAACAAATAATTAAAAAATATATAAAACAACTTGTCAGCTAAAAATAAGGCTATGGAGGATTTTTACAAGATTCGGCAAGCTTTCTCTTTCTGTTTGACTATATTAGCTATGTGGAGGATAAAAGCTTGCCTATGAAGGACAGGGAGGTCTCGATGGAGAGCCCTTTTAAGATCAGCACAATCCAAGCATTCTTTTTCCAAACTGAAGGCCAAAGACAACTGGAGATCTGCTAGATTTGTCTCTTGCTGCCTTTCAATGCAATGATCCCCAACACAGCCACTGCTGCTGGTCTTCCTCATGCTCGTTTCCTCTTGGAAGTGTCCATCTGCCATCAGGTGTATAAAGTAACAGGATTTTTTCAAGGCAGTTACTATTTGGGAGTGCCATGAATGGTAAACTCTGGACCAGTCTGACAAAATGATTATGTAGAAATCATACTGGTCAATCTCTTCAATGGTAAAACAGTGGTCTGTGATTTCTTTCATTCCCATGACATCCCAGAATTTGACATTTTGGTATTTGGGGTGTGTGTATGAAGTTGGCTCATTGGGCTCTCCTGTGGATATGTCAGTTTGGACACTATTACTATTACTGATACCTCTAAGAGCATTAATGAGAGCGGTCGTACTAGACCTGGTGTCTGCAAGCACTGCCACGTCAAGTTCAAAGTGATCCAGGGCTATCAGTGTGGACATTATCCACAAAGCTCCATCAGAAAAATCTGATTGTTGAAATGTAGCTTTGAGCCTCTGCAGATCGCCTTCCGCCAATTTTCCACTTTGGATGATGTGAGATAAGAAGTGTCTGTTAGTGAGAGTAAGAGAAACTAAATGACCACACAAAAAATTACCAAAAATTACAAAAGTATAACAAGTGTTGTCATACCGTTACTTGCAGAATCTGTATATTATGTATATTTATTTTGTATTATATTGTATCTTGCATGCTGTGTACGCACCACTCTGGAGGAGCACGGCCCTCTCAAAAAGGAAATTATTTCCCTGATCTAGGAGGGAAACCACTGAGGCCTTTGCCCTAACTGTATTCTCAATGAGGTCTTCACCTTCGACAGCCTACCCATGCCCCAGGTGGAAGAACTCCTTGAGGGGTTACATCACCACACTGGTCCTGACAAAAGGTTACTGGTAAGGACCTCTCATTCCTGCAGCTTGGGAGAAAACTACCTTTGCTACCTTGGGCCATAGGGAGTACGACTACCTAGCTTATCACATCTGCAAAGGCCTGCTACAGCCCCAGGGAAAGAATATTAATACCAATTAACATTCACACGAGGGACAATGAACGGATACCAATTACCTAATAAGCACCAATTAACATACACACGAGTGATAAAACACTGAAACGGGTGAGAAACAATCATGGTGTGAAATTCCTATGGTTATCAGGGTATTATCAGTGTTTTAGTCATTGTTGCCTCCTTTCTATGGAAATGACGGTTTAGTTTCTCTTATTTGTAAGCATAACTAAATAAGCCAGAACATACAGTACTAAAATGGTAGAAATGGGAACTCACAGGCAGTACTCAGGAGTTTAATTGCACCTGGGGAACTTTTAAGACGCCCTAGAACACCACCAAATAAACCCTTAAAAAAACAACATGATTTGGTGACTACAATGTCACCCCAAAATTTTTAAGGGAAAAATCACTCACTTTTTCATGAATAAAGTCCAACCCCAGAGCTCCTTTGACAATGTAGCAAGGAACAGCCCAAAAGCCTTTTTCTTGAGTTCTGGAAGATCTTTCTCCAGTGTTTCATTGAGGTGCCCGAAGTCAGATTTTGCATGTTCCCAGGTTGAGATGAGGAACAACTCTGGGTCCTTTGTTTTAGCCTGCAGATGATCTAAACAGTCACGGCGAATCCTCTCCAGAATATTTCTTTGGCCGAGATTATGCTTTCTGCTTTCCGCTTGCAAATCATTATCTATTTTGGACCTGACAAAATAAAAGGTCTTCTGACTTTTTATAATTTCATCTACCAGATACATGCAGTTTTCTTTTATTCTCCCTAAGCTTACAATAATAAAAATATCATAAAAGTCATAGTTTATAACGTCAATATAATTGTGTGACATAAAAGATGGTGTCCCCATTCCTGGAAGGTCCCACAGCCTCACATGTGGGTTCTTGGGATCTTGATACATTGTGGGGGACATCGTTGTTTCCACCACACCAACAGGGGCTAGCCCTTCATCCTGAGGCGTCAGTCCTAGGAGGGCATTAAGAAGAGAGGACTTCCCTGTGCCTGATTCCCCAATGATTGCAATGTCCAGTCTAAAATGATCCCATACCTCCAAAACAACTTGGAGTTTAAGTAAGGTCTTATCAAAATGTTCAGACCAAAATGTTGGTATGATTTTCTCCAAGTCGGCTTCTTTGACCTTTCCCATGATTCCAACCCTGAAAAAAGTCAGAGCAAAAAGGTCTGCAGAATGATCTCCCTGAAGTGCAAACAATAACATAGAGAATTCTTCTCAACAATTATCTGGTATACCAGCATAACAATAATCTTATATTTTTAATTTTCTCTGATTTGTAAAAAAATATTTAGGGTAAACAGTGGTCAACTACTAAATAAAGTCATCGTTTTATTGTGACTGTATGCCATTCTATACTCGTAAATCTCTCAAGATTTTTGAAAGGCTTTCAATGAGTTTTAAAATCAAGCAACAACAATTTTGAAGCCTATGGGATGAATATCATGCCATGTTTCCAAACTGAAAAAAAGTTTGAAACTAAGTTTCGACGGCTTGCATAGTGTTTTGATAGGCTGAAAAAAAATTCAGATCACGGCCAACATTATTTTGTATTTGAGTTTTCCTTCCCGCAAATATTCCTTCCCGCACTCTTTTTACTCTTTTTCAGTTTCAAATTTGTCACTGTTCTCCCAGTGCATTAGTTTATTTTCCGGGTTTGAAACCTTGTAAATGGTGATCTGAAAACGGTTGCGCATATGTTTGAAAAAGGTTTTAAAACGTTGAAACTAATTTTTCGAAAGGGCGAATCTTATGGTGTATTCGTTTGTTTACCAGGTTTGAAACCTTGTAAATGCTGATCTGAAAACTGGTGCGCGTACGTTTGGGGGGAAAATTTTTGAAATGCTGAAAATTCCTTCGTCGAAAGGACGAATCTTTTTTGCATTACATTACAATTTCACTCGTTCATTACAAATTCATTCTTTTGCTGATCAGATGCACATTGACTCTGACATTGGGCAGCAGTTGAGCCATTTGTTGGAGCTGGGCCAAGCTGCAGTTGACAAAAATCCAGCTGTATCACATTTAGAGACAGCTGTGGGGTTAAGAGGAGGACAGACTGATTATACAGAGAGATCAGTTGCATTACTTATTAGAAGCACAATTCTCAGTACCCTGTATAGCTCCGTTGTTAGGGGTATCCCAACATATTATTTTCTGGAGGATGGAGGAATATGGACAAAGCGTGACAGGATGCTACAGCACCATGACTGACTCTGAGCTTGATAACATGGTGAGAGCTATAAAAACCCAGATGCCCAATGCTGGGTACAGAAGTGTTAAGGGACTGCCCATGGCAATGGGTAGCTGTGTACAGTGGAAGTGGATTAAGGCATCGGTGCATCGTGTGCATCGTGTGGAGTCCTGTCCCGACTTGCACAACTTGTCTGCATTGTGCGAAGACCGTACTCAGTGCGAGGTCCCTTTGCATTGGTACATGTTGACACCAACCACAAACTTATCAGGTATGCTTTAGGTCTGTTTTTATGTCTTTTAAGCTAAATTTAGCCTTGGTAAGGTGTTCAGTGGTTCTCAGCTCTGGTCCTGGGGGCCCTCTTTCCTGCACATTTTGGATCTCTCCCCGCTCTAACACGCCTGATTCAACTAATCAGTTAATCGTCAAGCTCTCAATTAAGTGTGTATCATCCCATTATCCCAATAATTTAATGGAATTTGTGGAATTACTTGAAGAGTGCAGTTCATGAGTGATCACCATGCAATTTGACTGAGCTTGAACAATCCTGCCAGGAAGAATGGGCAAATACTGCACATTCTAGGTGTGAAATGTAAGTAGAGACGTATCCAAGAGACCCATGGCTGTAATCCAAGAAAAAGGTGGTTCACCAAAAAATGATCCAAATCTCTATTATCTTTATAGCAATTAGACAGCTTCTTCACAATATATTGTTGCTTAGCCTGTATAATTAAAATGTTTTGCACAGTGCCTTATCTTAACATACTCATATCATGGGTAATATGTAACAACGGTTTAATGATTGTGACCGATTATGCTTTCTACGGAAATGTGTGCCTTAATCATTTTATAGGTATGAATATTCTGTTTCTTCTACCTTTATATCTAGCACACCAATAAAATTAATTGACAATTTAAAACGTGCCATCCATTTTTGTTATGGTGTTATAATGGATTGTGTATTATTGTAAGGTTAATGTACTCTACCACCCTATTTGAGAGGCAAGAATGTTTGTTAAAGAATTTAATGTTTTGGAAACCAATTTACCTCACCCAGGTTTAACTGAAACCTAACTCACTGTATCAGATATACAGTGTGCCACATACATTTTGCATTCAGTTTACACTATGGAAGTTCACAAAACACCAAAGCCCCAAACAAATCAGGACAATGAAACAAAAGTGAAAGTAACAACAACCCGGTTTTACTCCACCCAGCTCCATATTAAAAATCTCCATTAGCAAATGTTTTGTATCTTTAAATTGATCCAAACCTGTGGTACATTGCCCAAGTTCACATGCATTATTACAACAAGGTGTGATGAAACGAATGGCATGTCCCTGTAACATACCTATATTACCAGTAAAGAAGACAGGAAAGGACAAATGGCGTATCGTGCAAGATTTATCCTTTACCATCTTTAATACCGCCTGAATCCGGTTCAGGCGGTTTTACAATGCCAAATTACAAAAATTTCCTCCCAGTCTCTGGCTGCTTGCATGCCCCGCTGTGCCAGAGTAACGTAGTGTAGAAAGAGTGTAGTTCTGAAAGTTCTTCCTTCAAATTTAATGTAGAGTGGGACTCAGAGTTAGCTCAGGTCGCATTTGAACAGACTGTTAGAAAACCTCCCCGCAACACCGTAACTTGTGAGTACAAATATACACTATTTTAATTGTACCAATATAGATTCAAAGGTATGTGTTGGAAAATGTACATTATTATATTATTATTATTATTATAGAGAACCTTAACTGGAGAAATAGTCGGCAGAGCAAATAATTAAAAAAAATCATTTACGCGTAGTTCTACCGCTGCAGCATAAATGTATTATTCTTATCTAAATTTACATGGCTTCTATCAAAGACTATGGTATTCAGTGCCTTTTAGAGAAGCAAGTACTTACTGATTAAATAGTAAAAAAACAAAATGCACCCAAAAATAATATGTCATAACAAGTGAACATTATTTTATAGGACTAAATGTTAAATTATTACATTATGTAGGGTTTTCGCAATACCCTCCCTAAAAATGTAAATGTCAGGTTTTGTGGCGATTTTTCGTGATCGCGATAGAATCGTGGTCCTGCGCATAAACTAGTTGAAAAGTGTTTGGAATCAGTTCTGCCAGACAGTAGTGAATTGATCGGGTGATAATCTGAACAAAAATATTTTACAATGATTTCATTTTTGTTGAATCGTGTTTTTGGTTTCACAAAATCCAAAGATGCAACACCCACAAAATGTATTCATGATCTTGTAAAATGTAACAAAAAACATGATTCAACAGAAATCAAACTCGTTGTGGAATATAGTTTTTGCTCAGATTAATTGAAAATAAGCTTTATTATAACACAAATTGAATCTTGAAATACATTGTTATTGCTCATGACACCTATGTACTGTAATTCTTGTGTTTAATCTAAAATGTGTTTACTTTGCAACATATATGTTTGTGTCCTTAATCATTGCAAACTTCACTATTCTTTTTTTCAGGATCACCATGTCTGATCAGTCTTTTTTTGAGGATCCTTCAGCTATTGCAGATATGCAGTCTCTCAATAATATGACTCCCAAAATAGCTGTAGCCAGGGTAAAAGAAGACCTTGAAAAACTAGAAAAAGTGACTCTGGACATCGCTGTGACCGGAGAAACGGGAGCTGGAAAGTCCTCATTTGTTAATGCCATCAGAGGTGTTTCTGATCTAGACCAGGAGGCAGCTGAAACTGGAGTCACGGAGACCACCACGATGCCAGTCAAGTATCCACATCCCACAATGCCTAACGTGAACATCTGGGATCTACCGGGGATTGGGACTCCCAGCTTCAGAGCAGACAAATATCTCAAACAGGTTCAATTTCTCAAGTATGACTTCTTCATCATTGTTGCCTCTGAGCGCTTCAGAGAAAATGACATTAGGCTGGCCAAAGGGATCAAGAAAAATAAAAAGCAGTTTTACTTTGTTCGCACCAAGATTGACAATGACATTCGAGCAGAAGAGAAAAAACCCAATTTTGACAAAGAGAAAACCCTCTCCATAATCAGAAAAGACTGTGAGAAAAACCTACAAGAAGTGGGGAATGCCAAGGTTTTTCTGATATCTGCCTTTGAGTTGGAAAAATATGATTTCCAAAGGATGGTAGATACGCTTCAGAGTGAGATTTCAGAGCATAAAGCATATGCTCTTGTTCTGTCCTTGCCTGTTTCTTCCTTAGAAACAGTAGAAAGGAAGAAGAAAATGTTTAAAAAGGGCATCTGGGCTTTGGCCTTCACATCTGCTGGCATTGCAGTGGTTCCTGTTCCTGGTCTCTCTGTGGCATGTGATACTGCCATTTTGGTATCTTTCTTCATAAAATGCTATGACGCCTTTGGCCTGGACGATAAATCCCTGCAGAAGCTTTCAGCAAGAGTTAAAAAACCAGTAGAAGATCTGAAATCAGTAATGACTTCTCCCTTTGTAGATGGAATTGATACTAAATTAATTACTCGAATATTTGCCTCTGCCACAATTACGGGTGTAATGGCTCTTGAGTACTTATTGAGCAATATACCCATAGCGGGCAGTTTGGCAGCAGGCGGACTGTCCTTTGCCACCACATTTTACCTCCTGAATAAAGGGCTTGAAGAAATGGCTGAGGATGCCATAGCAGTGCTTAGAGCGGCTGGAATTGAGTAACATAAAACAAGTAAAATAACATTTTTAATCGTACCGATACAAAGACAACTGCATGCATTAAAAAATGAAAATATGCATTAAAAAAGAACACTTTAATTGGAAGATTAGTCAACTGAGCAAATAAAGAAGTATAATTTACACATAGTTCAACCGCTGCAGTACAAATGTATTATTCTTATCTATGCTGACTTGGCTACTATCATAGAGTATGGTATTCAGCGCCCTTTAGAGAAGCAAATCATATATATATTTTTTTCTTTATAGCAATTAGACAGCTTCTTTCAAATGTATTATGGCTTTTTAAATTAACTGTATAATTAAAATGTTTTGCACGGTGCCTTATCTTAACAAATCATGGGTAATATGTCTTTATAAAAAAAATCAATAAATGTAACCAAGGTTTAATGATTTTCAACTAATATGTTTTCTACGTAAATTTTTTGCTTTAAACATTTTATAGGTATGTCTATTCTGTTTCTTCTTTATATCTACCTTACCAATAAAATTAATTCACAATTTACGTGTCATCCATTTTTGTTATGCCATCATACTGGATTATGTTTAATTTTACGTGTAATGTACTCTACCACTCTATTTGAGAGGCAAGAAGTTTCATGTTTGATAAAGAATAAAAAAAAAACAGCTCAAATATGGATTTCTACAGAATTCAATTGCCGTTTTTGTCACTATTTCCAAACATTTTAGTTTGAAATTGATCCAAACTTGTGGTACATGGGTCATGTGCACCTTCTTTACATGGAGCGATATTCAATATTTCTGTACACTCCCAACCTTAAATGTTTTGGAAATTTATGTTGATATTTGATTTTTCTATACATACCCAGTCTTATCTATACAGTGTGGAGCATAAATCACTGTGAAGATGAATAATGAACCACAAATTTCAAACATAGTTTCTTACTAACTCAAAGCAGCATGTTAACCTGGTCAACAATAATTAAATGATTATAAATGTGCATTAACTGAGGAACTGGGCAAAAGTAAGTTAGTAAAGACTGACTATGTGTGATGAAACAGAAACTTGTCGAGCCGTGCCCGGTCCGTGAGTGATCAGATGTATTTTAGATTCATTTTTACAAGTAAATTTCTTTGCAGGTATTAATTTAATTTATTTAACTTATATTTAATTATTTGATTAATTCTGATTGTAACCGCTTAATTCCACGTGCCAGAGCCTATCACGTCTGCGAGCGGGACTCAAAAGCAGATCACAGAGACAGAGCTGCAGGTAGCAAGATGTTTTACTGGTACGGGCTAATTCAGGGAGAGGTACAAGGGGCAGGCTATCGGAGAATCAAAAACAGAGCAGGATCGATACACAGGAAGAAACTGGCGAGGTTGAGGGACAAGTGAAAGGCAACAGAGAAGACAGGGAAGCGATAAGGAGTAGCAGAGATGAAGAGGAGGCAGCAGCTGAATCCCTGACAAGAGCCTATCTGATAGAGGAAGAGTAGAAGGTAGGGTACAGCATTCCGCGGCAGGGCAGGAGACACAGGCACACAGAGGAGACCCACTCAGACAGACACATGAGCCAGATTCGAATCCTTTACCCTGGTGCTGTGAGACATTAAAGCTTACCATTCTTATTCTGGTCATGTTCATTTAATTTTTATTGAATTGTGTTATTTAAAGTGAAATTGTTTATATTGCCTTCAATTAATGTCTAAAGAGCAAAATAAGTCTTTAGTAAAGGATAGTGTTCAATCAGAACCAACTTTAACCTCTGTAGGAGAGGACACCCAAGAGGATAATATATATATACGTACATGTCAACACCTAGAAAAAAATCAACAATTCAAAAACGTTCAAAAAATTAAAAAAATCTCTTTGTGTAATGGGGTTATAATGAATTACGTATAATAAGGTTACTGTATAAGAGCGAGGTTTATGCATTGTATTACTCAACAGTTGAAGTCAGAAGTTTACATACACCTTAGCCAAATACATTTAAATTCAGTTTTTCACCTGACATTTAATCGTAGAAAACATTCCCTGTCTTAGGTCAGTTAGGATCATTACTTTATTTTAAGAATGTGAAATTTCAGAATCTCTGCTTTTATTTCTTTCATCACATTACCAGTGGGTCAGATGTTTTGGGTAACTTCCTCAAACTTCTCACAATAAGTTGCTGAAATTTTGTCCCATTCCTCCAGACAGAACTGGTACAACTTTTGTAGGCCTCCTTGCTCGCACACACCTTTTCAGTTCTGCCCACAAATTTTCTATCGGATTGAGGTCAGGGTTTTGTGATTGTCAATACCTTGACTTTGTTGTCCTTAAGCCATTTTGCCACAACTTTGGAGGTATGCTTGGGGTCATTGTCTATTTGGAAGACCAATTTGCGACCAAGCTTTAATTTCCTGGCTGATATCTTGAGTTGTTGTTTCAATATATCCACATATTCTTCCTTCCTCATGATGCCAAAGCACCCCCATAACATGATGGTGCCACCCCCATGCTTGACGGTTGGGATGGTGTTCTTCAGTTTGCAAGCCTGACTCTTTTTCCTCCAAACATAACGACGGTCATTATGGCCAAACAGTTCAATTTTTGTTTCATCAGACCAGAGGACATTTCTCCAAAAAGTAAGATATTTGCTTCTATGTGCACTTGCAAACTGTAGTCTGGCTTTTTAAATTACAGTTTTGGAGCAGTGGCTTCTTCCTTGCTGGGCAGCCTTTCAGGATATATCGATATAGGACTCGTTTTACTATGAATATAGATACTTGTCAACCTGTTTCCTCCAGCATCTTCACAAGGTCCTTTGGCTGTTCTGGGATTGATTTGCACCTTTCGCACCAAACTACATGCATCAGAACGCGTCTCCTTCCTGAGCAGTATGATAGCTGCGTGTTCCCATGGTGTTTATATTTCCGTACTATTGTATTGATGAATATGGTACCTTTTTATGGAATATGGTACCACCATTTTTTTCCTGAGGTCTTGGCTGATTTCTTTTCCCATGAGGTCAAGTAAAGAGGCACTGAGTTTGAAGGTAGGCCTTAAAATACATCCACATGAACACCTACAATTCACTCCATTAGCAAATTAGCCTATCAGAAGCTAATGGGCTAATCACCTAAAGGCTTGACATCATTTTCTGGAATTTTCCAAGCTGACCCACTAGAATTTTGAAAAATTAAAAGTGAAGCGATCTGTCTGTAAACAATTGTTGGAAAAATTGTCTTAAAATTTCATAAACGACTTGCCAAAACTATAGTTTACTAATATGAAATCTGTGGAGTGGTTAAAAAATGAGTTTTAATGACTTCAACCTAAGTGAATGTAAACTTCTGACTTCAACTGTATATGAGAGACAAATAGTTCCAAGTTTGCAAAATAATTTAAAGATGACCACTTGCTCCAACAGTGGGATACAAATGTAATGCTGCTTTTGCAATTCATTAGTTAAAATTTAAAAAACAGAAAAACAAGAATCAAAGTTGGAGATAAAAGGTGTTTTAATCTTTGGATGTTATTAAATCTATGGTCCCACAAATCTCCCAACCATAGGTTTATTGCACCTAGATGGGAGGATTAATAGTTGGAGAGGATCTCGTTGATCCAGG
Source organism: Hiodon alosoides (assembly GCA_025775065.1). Lineage (NCBI taxonomy): Eukaryota > Metazoa > Chordata > Actinopteri > Hiodontiformes > Hiodontidae > Hiodon > Hiodon alosoides. Next base: position 20,102 of record JAOYSI010020472.1, on the reverse strand, counting down.
GTAGCAATGCACACACTTTGGTGTAGACCCCTGGGTAGTCGGGTTGAGCGCAGCCATATCCCCATGACACGATGCCCTGGAGCTGCCCGTTACACACCAGGGGACCACCAGAGTCGCCCTGGGAGACAGATGGAGCAAAAAAGGAAGAGAAAGGGTAAGAAAATATGGATGTACATGATAAAGTGTCCTGGATATAACAGTAGGTTGGAGAAAAGAATGAGCGGAAGGGAAAAAGAATAAGAGTGCATAAGAAAAGAGGAGGGGAAAAAAGGCAGGCAACACGGAGGAGAGAAGGAGGGAGAGGCAAATGTATTCCAAATCCAACATTAAGAAACACAGGCAAGTTATGGTGGAGGTTTTTAAAGCAAATCAGATTCCATTCCCCGTTTCCTGTACCTGACAGGCATCCTTGCCTCCCTCCAGGTAGCCTGCACAAACCATGGTGTTGGTAATCTTGCCGGGGTAAGAGTTCTCACAGTCTTCCTGTGACAGGATGGGAACATCCACACACTGGAGGTTAAAGGGGTTGAACACTGCAGGAGAGACGGAGAAAGATTGGGGGGAGAGAGAGTAGGGCGGGGATGAGACTGATTGAGAACGTATTTACCCTCTGTATTACTACAGAGCTGCAAAGCTAAATGTGAACAAGTTAAATGTGATCTTTAAAGTAAAGAGTGCCCCCTGTAGGTTAAAGGCTGAATTAACAATGGAGACTAAATGACTGCCATTGGTTTTTTTCCATCTTAGCACTGTGTGACTGATTGTGTATTTACATCCGAATTTCTCTTTCACTTCTTCATGCAATTTATTATCATTTTCGTAATAGGTTTTGCTAAATAAATTATTATATAAAATATAATAACATTTTAATCATCGATCATTAATCAATCACTGAAATTCTAGTATGATCCATGCAGCCCATGATCCATTTAAGCAAAGTTCAGTAAATCTCAGCCGAGCACAGACCCACCAGCACAGTTAACTCACCCTGGTCAGTGTATATGTTTCCCCAGCCTGACACCACGCACATCTCCCCTGCGATGGGGCAGGCCTTGGGCAACGCAACGGGGCTCACAAACTCTGTGACTGTGACTGGGTGAGCCAACTTCATCAGCATGATGTCGTGGTCCAGTGTCTGGTAGTCATAGCTCTGGTGCCAGTAGATGGCATTCACTGACATGTACTGCTCGGTGCCCTCGTACTCCCAGATGTGGTGGTCCCCCAGGATGACAATCTGGGAAAAAGGACTAATGGTAGAAAAGAGAGGTGAAGATGTATGAAAAGCAGAGAGTCAGAGACAAATATTTTTGCAATACTCACTTGCTCCAGCAGTGGGCAGCAGAGATGACCCACTGATCATTAATGAGTGAGCCGCCACAAAAGTGATAACCAATGTTGAGCGAGGCCTGCCAGGGCTGGGAGTGCTTGGCACACTCGTAACCGCCCACAATCTTATCATCCAGTGGCGCTGCAGCTGAGGAAGAAAGCGTGAGAAAGTGAGGAAAGTGATGGACTAAGTATGTGTGATGTGTATTCCATTCAAGAACAAATCCATCCTTCACAATAATCATCCTTTCTCAATGCTAGAAATATGAAGAGGGAAATACTTTACATGCCTATGTGAATGCAGAAGCTCTTGTTTGGAGACAGATGCTCTGTTACCCCTCTGCATGTGGCTGAACATGTGCCTGTTTGTGTAAGCATCAGCATCCAAACTGTTTATTACCTGCAGCAGCCAGGAGTGCAAGAAGAATTAAGCCAATCATGCTGCCAGTACAAGTCTTCAACCCAACCTGAGGTCTGGTTCTCTACTTTCCTGGATTTATAGTACCAGCTTTCTCCTCCCCTCCTCTATGGTTCTGACTGCCAGTAAATAAGTATCACAGCTGTATGGGTCCCAGCCTCGCATGCATATGCTGCTAAAACATGGCCAAAGGCCCACTTTTTTCTGGGGGTTAATCATTATTTGTATTTTCAGGAAGCCCATCTTTATTAGAATTTTCATTCATCCAATTGGAGGCCCGTGATTCTAAATATGGTGCTATTTCTTAGTGATTATTGCAGTATGTTTGAATATCTGACCTTAACGTTATCTCCACACCCTCAATCCCTCTGGTAACTCTCTGAAATGCAGCACCTGTGACAGCACGGGGGCCTGCCCTCCAGCCATCTGCTCCAAATACCCATCTCTCCTGTGCAGAAGACTTCTGGCCCTCATTTTTTCATGGGGGATAAATAATAGCCCAGTTTTGTGAGTCCATCCAGAGACACAGCACAAAGAGCGGCACCACCCCTACTATCTATGCTAGACACAGCATCCACTATGACTATTAGAAAAAGAAGTGTTGCGTTTAGGTTTGAACTGTGTTCATCGTCCCTCCAGTTCCCAACCACATCGCAGTTAATTGTACTGAGATACGAATGAGCACCCAGTAGCAATGCTTACAGTGGGTTATGGTCTACTGTTTGTTTCAAAGGATGTTTAAAATGATATTCATTTTAAAAAATTGTATCAGCACTACAGGTGATAGTTTGGTGCACAAATTTACTTACAGAAATACTGGCATTAATTCAAGGTCAGCCAAAGTACGTGCATAACGTTTCTGGATTTAAAAAAATATATATTATTAAACATACAAATAAAGTGTAAAAAACTTGAGATGTTCATTGGACAATTTTGCAAGTTATTACTTTTATGTACTAATTTTTTGTATTAAATATTTAATACAAAATTATAAAATTATTATATTCATTCAAAAGGAATGGAGAAAAAATATTGTGATTTTGCATTTGTTATGATACTGCAGGTTAAATTGTGTATGTTTGTCAGTGAGCATCTTCATTAGGCTATGTCTGGGAGGTGTTGTACTCTTATCTGTGTATGTCGTTTATGGTGGGTCTGTCTGTGACCTTGTTCACCACATGCTCCCCTACAGAGCTTGCCAAACTTCAAAGATTAACCATTAAATGGTGAGCTTTTGTGCAGGTGTGTCTGTGTTTGTGTGCGTTCATTGGGGGGGGTGGCAGTAATTGCTGTGGACTGCGGCAGCGTCAGTGGAGCAGCGGGGTATCTGCGTAGGATATAAATAGTGGTTAGGGTTTGCCGAGGTGTTTTCGTTCAAGATAGTCAGCATTCACTGGACGCCATGAGACTGATCCTTCTGCTTGTGTTGGTGGGAATTGCTGGTAACCAAATTAATTGTCTGATGAATGGGTTTTGTGATGACTATGGTCGTTAAGCTACGTGAAACATGACCTAAACTAACTAGAAAACCACTAACTAGAAAAAGGCAATTCTTCAGCAATGTTCTAACAGGAGTTGTAACTGGAGTCATCCTATGTACAGTTATCACTGCCACAATGATAGGGAAGCTGTAGATATTGCTGTACGTGTCGTTTTGTCTAAAGAGCAACATTTCCAGTCAATGAAGATGAAGTGAAATTGAAAAGAAACTGATTACAGAATATAATCCTTAAGGGATACTGTAGAATATTAATTATTTAGATAAATATTACAGTGTGAACCGGTAAACCTTAAGGAAATGTAACATTGTTTAAAGCGGTCGTAATATATTCTGAGTAGGATAAGCTAGCTTCCAGTCTAAATCAATCAAAGCTGACTTGTTTCTATGTATTTCAGAGGCAGTTCCTAGGGAAGATGGGAGGATCATCGGAGGGTACGACTGCGAGCCCAACTCCAAGCCCTGGATGGCCTCCCTTAACTACGGATATCACTTCTGCGGAGCTGTGCTCATTAATGAACAATGGGTGCTCTCTGTTGCACACTGCTGGTACAAGTGAGTATTGCATGGTCTCCATTGTCATTGATCAAGTTCAAGAAAATTAATTCAGGATGAACATCATCCAAAACGTGTGTTCTCAATGCCTGGAGTTCAGGGCATTCTTAAATAGTGGCCTCAGTTGTTCTTTGTAGGTGCCCTGCAGTTTTATAGAAGTTTATCCTCTGCCTGTGTTTCCTCCTGTTCCACTCTCCCCAGTCCCTATGCCATGCAGATCATCCTGGGCGATCACGATCTACGGGTGTTCGAGGGCACTGAGCAGCTCATGAAGACGGACACAATCGTCTGGCACCCTAGGCAAGCGCTTCTCCGCCGCATCATCGTCGTTACTGTCCACATGCTGTGCCCTCTGTGGTAGCATAGACAAAGTAAGCAATGTGATTCTGACTCTGTGATTTTCCACAACCCCAACACATCGCTGCCACCAGCTATGACTACCAGACTCTGGACTTCGATATCATGATGATCAAGCTGTTCCACCCAGTCAAATTGACAGCAGCAGTCAAGCCCGTCTCCTTGCCCTCCAGCTGCCCCTACGGGGGCCTCCGCTGCGCCGTGTCTGGCTGGGGCTACACTAATGCCGAGACCTGTAAGTGGGGGCGGTGCCGCTCTTTGGACAATCAACCTTTTTTTTTTTCCTTTCTCAGTAGTGTTTTTCAAATCTCTCTCTCAAACTTACAGATACGTGTCTCTCTTCCCAGTACTGTTTTTTTCCTTCTCGCTACAAGCAAGTGTGTTGATATTTATCAGTGTTGTGTTAACCTGTCTCTCAGTGCAGTGTTATATTTTCATCACAGTGTCTCTATCTGTAACTATGCTACTCATGGTGGTGATTGGACCAGTGTTTTCAGACTCTCCAACATCTAGCTGCTGCCTTGTTAAAACCATGCCCCCCCCCGCCCCCCACTTGTCTTCCTCAGCCGAGTTGCCCACTCGCCTTCAGTGTCTGGACGTGCCCATCATAGACACCAAGGACTGCGAGAAGTCCTATCCAGGCATGATCAGCCGCAACATGGTATGCGCAGGCTTCATGGACGGAGGCAGGGATGCTTGCAACGTACGTACCACACCCTCACCATCACCACCCACCAGACTCCAGTCTGCCTCTCTCTGCCCGCTCTCCTAGCGGCCTGAGAGTCACACCGAAACTGGCTTGTGTTGGCACTGTTAATACGATGACGACATGGGATCAACTCCTGTGGCCTTCGGTGGACTAGAACAGCACAGTACTGCCCCCTCTGTCCTATCAATTTTTTGTGGGGTAATATCGTTCCACTGAAACTAATTGTATTGGCATGACAGAATGCAAATTGAATCACTTCATCACCTTTGGATTTCTAAGTCATAGTCTTTTTGGCCCTAAATACACTCTCAGCTGTCTAAGGGCAGTCCTGGGGAATGCAACGACCCTCCTGCAGCCATCTATCTGTCCATGCCTTTGACTTCTTCATCCTCTCCTTCCCAGGGTGACTCTGGCAGCCCTCTGGTGTGCAATGGGGAGCTACATGGACTGGTGTCTTGGGGACAGGGCTGTGCTCTGCCAAGCTACCCTGGTGTTTACACCAAGGTGTGCGAGTTCCTTTACTGGATCAAGAGCACCATGGATGCCAACTAATAGACCTGTCTCTGCCTTTCTCCCACCGCCTCCCTTTGTCTCTATTGCTTTCTCTTAATTAAACCCCCTTTCGTGCCCTACTACTAGCACTTACATAATTAAAACTTCTTCCCTACTCCCCTCCCCTCCACATTTTTTCACCTCATGTTAAAGAATTGAGTAGTCGAAAAAAAGGTCTGGCTTTAACTGTTGAACAGACAATAAAGCTATCACAAGACACACATTTTGATTTATACCCTGGACTCTGATGTTTTCAGTCATATCCTGTCACAATTTGTCTCCGCTTGTTCCTCATAGTAGTAAAATATAAAAATTATACTACCATGGCAAGTAATATCAAAATGGAAAAATAGCAACAATAGCAAAATGGAAGTAAAAAAGAAATGAAAGACTACTGGCTTCTTAAAAGCTCCAGGCTAACCACTTCATACTGTATCTTTTTAATGTGTGTTTGTCATGTTTGATTAATTCGATTTTTTTAGGCTGTTAAAATGTTAAAAGGTCAATTAGAATGACTAAAAGCATAAAGGCATGATTGGTTTCCTAATAGATGACCAAGAAAATTCATATCAGAGACAATCTCCATTTGTATCTCAGTCTCTAATTTCAATGCTAAAGCTTTGCAGAGGAGGTTGGTCCATGATTCCAGTTTCTACTACAAAGTAATCGTGTAAGGGGTGTGACCCTACATCCAATAAACATTTACATTAAATAAAAATGGACATTCAATATGCAACAACACTGAGTGAAGCAGCCACATGCAGCCTCAACACAGAGAGTCAACGCATCTACAGAGGAAATAGCGGCAAAAGGAGAGCAACTAACTGGGGCACCCTTTGATTAAAGATACCGAGCCATTTTTTCAAAAAAATAAACAGACAAATTGTAACTCAGGACTCGAGCGAGGGATTAAGTGGTGGATCAAGAGGCTGGAAATTAATTCAAAAGTCCAATGAGTTGCCCTTTCTCTTCATGGATATTTATTTATGCCTGGCACCCAGACAGCTGTATGCTGTAAGTGCACAGGGTGGTAGGGTGGTTATCTCTGCCATTTTCAAAGTCATTGGAAAATGCAGCCAAGTTTCTTCACTTCAGCGCAAGGCTGCTAAATCCATAAGCTTTTAGATTCACCATACAAATGATAAAAATCAGCATTCTTTATTACTTGTTTTGGGGCAATAAATTGATAGGCAGGAAAGTGAATCAACAAAAACATCTGGTTCAGATTTTGGGCTCGGTTGTGTTTTGCATGTTTTAAAAATCTCTCTCAGAAATCTCTGCATTGCCATGAAACGTTATATTGCTATATTAGGTCTATTTTTAAGAAATCTTTACCACGAGATCTGTGGGACACTAAAAGGAGTGGGAGTTTCAGTTCTCTCCACACTTATAGGCCAGTTCCATTGGTCAGGGTGTCTTTTAGGATCCCCCGGAGACCAGGGTGGTCCGGAGTGCCAGGGAAACATCAAGAAGACATGGCCCGATCCATCTCTCTCCGGCAAGGTCTATCCTTTGGTGGGGCGGCTTCACTCTTCTCCTCTGTCGACTCTCTCCACGCCTCTCTCCTGGGGACCACCGGCCTGTCCCACAGTGCCCCACCTGCAATGAAGGGGACAGTGAGCCTGGGAAATTCGGAAATTTCCTCCCTGTCCGTCTCTGCCTTTTAACCCTCCTATTGTCTTCAGGTCCATTTTTATCCGTTTTCATGTGTGAAACATACCTTAAATTTTTTCTGATCAAAACAAGGCTTTGTTACATCCTCAACAATGGCCTACTGAATACAATAAAACATATTTTTAGCATTTTTCTTTTTTTAAAAGTTTTTTTTTTTAAAGTTACATCTGTGGCGTTATGGGTCAAATTTGACCCGATAGTAATTATGGGTTGTTATGCATAGAAATACATAGTAAATGTTGCCAAACCATCATGAATAACAAAAATTACAACAAAACTAAAATAACAGTAATAAAATCCTATAATAATAGCATAAAATATTGTGTAATAATATTAAAATGATGTTTCATCCCAAGAAAGCGTATAGACTTGAATTCAATTGTAGAGTGGCATGCAGCAAAAAACCCCACTCTCTCTTTGACTCAAACACACTCACACACACACACACACCTGAAAAGCAGGGAAGACAAAAAACCAGAAGTAATCCGGAATTACAATAAAAACAAAGGAGGAGTGGACAACTTGGACAAGTTTGTATTTGTAGTGTGGACTGAAATAAATCCTGGGTGGAACTCTGCAAAGCCATACGAAAGGAGGCACTTTCTGGAGGAGCTAGGAAGATCTCTGGTGAGCCCTAATATTGAACAACGGCGATGTCTACGCTGAATCCCTGCCTCTGCAGACGAGGTGATGCAGCTTCAAGCCAAGGATGCACCCGTAACTTTGCATCCAGCTATGCCTACTGAAAACAAGAGGACCAGATGCCAGTGCTGGCCTAACAAGGACCCCAAGACCAGCACCACTTGCCACAAATGTCAAAAATACATTCGCAAGGCACACACTCAAACATTCACATGCTGCCCATCATGCATATAAATTTGAACACATACATACACGCAGACGCACACTTACATGCAGACGCACACTTACACACATACACACACACACACACACACACACACACACACACACACACACACACACATCAGCAATAAAATAGATAAAATGTGACTACTTTAAACCAAAAATGATTTGTACATTGTAAGTTAAATGTGATCTTAAGTACACTGAAGTATTTGCAAATATCAAAGTATATAGATATGTGTTTATATATATATATATAATTGTTATGGATGAATAATAAGTTCCTATGCAGATAAAATATTTTATTGAATGATAATTACTGTTTTTTCCAGTGCTTGTTAATGAATTCAAACATGAGTCAAATTTGACCCGTAACCACTAAGAGTGTAAACCCTTTTCGAATACAATAGGAGGGTTAAAGCAGTTTCGTTCTTTATTTATATTCCCAGTCACAAGGTGGCAGTCTGTGTCCCCTCGGATACTCATCATTTCCGCCTGGCCGTGAAGCTTCTGGCCTTCTCAATTCAGCACCAGATTCATCACTGCAGAGAAACGGGGGTGGTCAGTGCAGCCAACAGAGCAGAGAAAGAGATTGTCAACTTGTTTCCTGCGCCTGTGCTTTTATTCCAGCCTGATCACACAAGCCTTGGAACCAATGAAAACAGTTCCTTTGTTATGTAAATCAACGGGAACCGGGAGCTCAGTCATACTGACCATCAACGTCTTCACAATTTCCAATAACTGTGGCAAAGCGTCTCCTGGCATAGCACAGGTGGCACAGGGTGCCCACACTTTACACTATTGCTAATGTTGAGGAAGAAAACCTGCAGTGTAAGCAGGGAGTATTGCAATCTGCCTGTGCAATGAGGCCTCACCTGTTCGCAGTGCCAGTCTGTCGGTGTATTAGTCTCTCCACACTTGGGCTATTGGGGGTCTGCAGAGAGAGGTTAGTGTCGATGAGTGTATGCGGCCACACAATTACCTGTTTTTACCATAAACAAGCTTCTGCTGTACCCCAGGATAGTCCTGCTCTAGATAGTTCTGCTCTGGAATGTATGTATGTACCCAGCCCTTTAAAGTAGCAGTGTTGTGAGAATGCTATTTGAGGAAGTGTGTTGCATTATATTTCAATGCTGGCAACTTGGCGGGTACGTCAAGGGATAATGACACAGGGCGAAAAATAAATATGTGTACCGTATCTGCATTTGTTATTGTTTACCAAGATGTGCAGTCACATCTTTCTTTTTCAAAAAGAAATTGATTGATTGATTGATTGATTGATACTGCATACAGACTTATTCAAGAGGATATTCTTGGAAATTCTGATTATTGTCATTATTTAATTTAGTACATACAGAACAAACAAATAACAAATAAATAACTATTGGCGATTAGAAGTTCCCTTTGAAATGTATTCTGTCTTATACATTTTCAATAAGAATATTTTCAAATAAATAGTAATGAATAACACTTACAGTGCCTGGCAGAGTGCAAGTATTCACCCACCTTAGACGTTTCCGCATTTTGCAGTGTTGTAACTTGGAATTAAATCCGAATTTACTGGGATTTTTACAATTTTTTTTAGACAAAATACCTAACACTCTAAAGGTACAACATATTTTTACAGTGACACAAAAGTTTACTGTGACACATAAAACAGACATTTGTTGGTTGCATAAGTATTCACCCCCCTTAGTCAATACTTTGGCTGCAATTACCGTTGTCTTTTGGGGTAAGTCTCTTCCAGCTATGCACGTCTGCAAATCCCTGAAATTCTTTATCATTCTTCTAAGAATTGCTTAACCTGTCAGGTTGCATGGTGAACAGAAATTTATTTTCAAAGATTTTCAATTGGATTGAGGTCGGGTCTTTGACTGGGCCATTCTCTGACATTCAGGTTCTTGGTTTTTAACCACTCCAGTATAAAGGTTGGCTGTGTGTTTAGGGTCATTATCTTTAGGGAAGTTGAACCTCTGCCCCAGGCTCAGGTGTCTTGCAGACCGAAATAGGTTTTCCTCTGAAATTGCCCTCTGTTTTTGGCTCTATCCATCTTGCCCTCAATCCTGACCAGTTTCCCAGTTCCCAGTCCCTAACACCACCATGCTTCACCGTGGCAATGGTGTTCTCAGGGCAAAAAGCCCACACATTTGCACCACACATAGAGTTTTTTGATAAGCCAGAAAGTTCAATTTTGGTCACATTGGTCACATTGGTTTTCTCCCATCTCAGCAGCAGATCTCTCCAGCTCCGGCTCTCTCCAGAGTTACTACTGGCCTCCTGGTTGCTTCTCTGACTAATGCCCTCCTTATCCAGTCACAGAGTTTTGGTGGACAGCCTTCTCTAGGTAGAGTCACGGTTCTGCCATATTCTTTCCATTTGAATAATGGATTTAACGGTGCTCTGCGGGATTTTCCAAGTGTGATATATTTTGATAACGCAACCCTAATTTGTGCTTCTCCAGAACTTTATGCTGGACTCGATAGGTCATGATACAGTTTGTTTAGGTGTGCTCTCTAACAAACTCTGGGACCTTCCAGAAGATGGTGTATTTATTTTTAAATCAATTCAACTGCACATAGGTGGACTCCGTTTAAATAATTATGTGATTTCTGAAGGCAACTGGTGGCACCAGAGCTTATTTAGGGGTTTCATATCAACTGGGGTAAATACTTATGTAACCAACAAAAATGTAGTTTTTTTTTCTTTCAGTTAACTTTTATGCCACAAATAGTTAGTATTTCTAAAGTGTTAGCGTATGTTGTGTAAAACAAATCTGGTGGCTAAATCAGGTGGCTAAATATGCTTAGAGTGGTAAACCAGTTTTAACTGTACAAAGTAAAATTTAAAACTGGATGAAGTAAATTTAAAACTGGGCAATGTTGTTAATTAATTGGTGGAGCACTTAGAAAGTTCTCAGAGCAACACATAAAATGACTTCACAAAAAGTGAAACTACACAAGAATATCACTGTTCAAGTGTGTAATTAATTAAAATAATTACACTTAAATAAGACAATTCTTTTTTAAAAAACTGTCAGTATTACACTAAAGAATAAACGTCGGGCTCAGTTCCTTAAATGACTAAAAATTGCAATGGGAAGCTAACGTTAGTTAATGTAATGGACATTGTTATTTTCTTTTCTTTTTAAGGTTATCGAATTTGCCATCATGTTAGAAATCAGTCAGTCATAGCTACACAACTGACAGCGTCAAACCCTCACCGTGGTCAAGCCTTTTTGTGCATTTGTAAAGTAAATAATTGTTAATTAAATTAACTACACATCACATAATTGCGTGACAATTCTGAGACTTCTCTGACTCCTCATGCTATAAAAATACAATTGGCACAGCAGTGCAAAATATAGAACAAATTGCATTCCGTAACGATTTGTTTTATTCACCAATACGGAAAGTTTCAATATTAGACTGAAGGGGTGGCAACCCAAATGTAGAGCACGCCTCACACAGAGAACACATTATGCGGTAGACTCACAGGGCGGGAGTGGGTGAACAACGGCTTATCCAGGGTCTCGGACGGAAGCGGTCGGAGTGGGAAACGGGAGGTGGGCCCCGGGCAGGAGCTGCAGGTCTTTGGGGGCAGAGCTGGCGCTGTAAGGCTGTGAGCAGGCCTCTCGGAGTCCAGAGATTTTTCCTGCATGCATAAAGGAGATGATGAGGATTAGCACACATACTGGCCAGGTGTTGGCACCAGGAGAGGACTTGTTGCTGTGTATAAACTTGTATTCTGTCTTCCCTCCATGTGTGTGTCTGTATCGGTGTGTGCGTGTGCCAGGATGTTAGGTTGTCAAGCGAGAACAATTACCTTCCTCATGGCGGCCAGCTGTTTCACCAGCACCTCCATGTCTTCAAAGATATCGTCCTCATCGCTGTCCTCCTCCTCCTCCTCGTTCTGTGTCTGTACTGCCACGCCGCCCCTGCACGGCAGGAAGGGCTCGATGAGGATGGACTCTGTGCCTCTGATGTCATGGCGACAGTATGGGCAGGTGTGTCCGTCGGACTTCTGAAAAAAGGGAGACACTGCGATGGCTGGGGGCCCATGTGGCCGATCGGACTCGCTGCACTGCGGTCAAACCAGAGAAGACCCTAGGTTCAATGACTCTACTACCCCGTTTTATAATAGCATCCCTTTAAGGCTTGCCATCTTTTTCAGACATGGCAAACGGCGACCAATGAGGCGGCGAACGCTGAGGAATGGAAAGATTTGAATTCACACAGGAAACCGTGATCCACTTACTAACCAAAATACCAGGCCAGCGGAAAATTCAAGTCACAGAGCGGCATGAAGAACCAACTCAAAGAGACCTGAGAGAGAGGCCCACTTTAACTTTTGGCGGGGAACGATCAGAAGAGCAGTCGACCCACCTGCCAGCCATCGAGGCAGGTTTGGCAGAGCATGTGACCGCAGGGCTGAATACGTGTGTCCTTGTCCCGCTCAGTGCAAATCTTGCACAGCTGGAAGGTGCTGCCCATCTCGCAGTACAGCTCATACTGCTCCTGGGATATGATAAGAGAGAGTCACAGGCTACAGGTACACACCAACTAAAATAACACTCACGGTTATTCACAGTTTACAGTGGGAGGCACACGTTTCTACAGACACAGCAATAATAACAGAGCATTTCAGGTCTATGTGGTTACCTGAGTGACTCTGACTTTGCCCTTGCAGGCAGGCTCACACAGACTTGTCAGGTCAGGATTGATGTCACGTCCATCTGGGTACAAGTAGCTGTGGCCACAAATGCACAAAGCATCACAATCAAAGAAGACGAACAAACAAAAGCTAATGACAAAGCACAGCCAGTTAGATAGAACTTGGCATTTACACAGTTTAGCACTAGTAAACTGCAACTGAGTCCTGTTGCTCACTGCTCCATGCCAAGGAGATCTGTTAGAGATGAGGGTAACAGTTAACTTTCCACAATGAAATGCAGTGCAGTGTGTACAATCTATCTGTGTGCGTGTGAGTATGTTTGTCTGTGTGTTCACACCTACCAGCCATCTATGAAACCCTGGACAAGGGCCTGGCACAGCGGTGCATTCTTGGGGATGGTCTGTACAATGCTGCCGTTTGCGGTAACATGACCGATGGCCCATTGGCCCATGTGGGTGCAGCTCAGCCGGAAGAGGTAACTGATGGGAGAGAAAGAATCAGACAAGCACCTCGGTAGTGCAGAGACTGCTGGTGGCTCAATAAGGTTTCATTTTTTACAGCCTTATTACACAAAGGAAGTCCCCTCTGTATAAAATACTCCTCACAGAATTAACAAACGCCATGTACTTGGTAATTTGGTAATTTGGTTTAACGAATAAACTGGCAGAATTCGAAAGTGCCCCGTTCGTTATCTCCAGGAAATGGAGAATTGAACGCATTTTTGCACTTCTTTGTATAATGTATATTTGACTTTGCTCTCCAGTAAAACATATCTGAAACAAGCACCTCATTTAACCACCTTTATCATTTCTCACTCATAAAAATCTCGAGCTTGTCTTTAGTCTTAGTCATCCTCTATCTCCCCTTTAAAGATTACACACAAGCTTTTAAAGATTGAATACTCTGACAACCCACTAATTCAATTTTAAAAAAGGAATACATTTTAAAATTTTAATACAATATAATGCATTTCATGAAATCGCATTTAATCGCACAATATTTTGACAATAATTTGATTTGGTCTCTCTCAATCCACTCCACCCTCCCACCATCCCACCATCCATTCCATCTCTCCGTACCTCCCGGGCTGCTGGGAGTACTTCTCCAGACGGTTCTTGACCTGGTCGTAGGTGAGGAAAGCCATGTACCCGGGGTGAGTAACTGCCAGTTGGTTCCAGTTTCTGAGCAAAGAGGACCAGGGCTGAGAAAAGACCAGATGGAAAAAGATAGAAAAGTGATAGTTTGGCCTAAAAAGTGGCCCATGTACAGTGTCCGGGGCTATCCTGGTATCGTGCAACGACAATGGAATCGGGGGGGTAGTGGTGTGCATCCGCACCTGGAAGAGCCTGGTGAAGATGTCAAACTCAAAGACAGACACATGGTCGTTGCAGGTAAGGTCCAGAGTGGACTTCAGAGCCATGGCCTCCATGCCCTCCTCAAATCCATGGACTCTACGCAGCTGCTGTTTAAAGGTGTTCCACTGCACGATACACCTGAGCGAGAGAGAGAGAGAGAGAGAGAGAGAGAGAGAGAGAGAGAGAGAGAGAGAGAGAGAGAGAGAGAGAGAGAGAGAGAGCCTGCTTAACATGGTCCTGTTTCTATACAGTTCCATTATTATCACTAGTTAATCACTTTATGAGTTTGGCAGAAAGAAAGATTTCTTGATATAACCCTTAATATCCCGTTCAATTACAGGGCCAAGTGGAGGTTAACAGTAATGGAATTTGATTGAGTGAGTGTATAGACAGTCACTTCAAAACAAAAGGTTGTTGTTTAATGACCGTGACAGTCGGGTGGTAATGCCTTTGTCTGTCTCCTGGGCGTTTCCCCTTTTCCACTGTTCCACCAAGCCTGCCCCATTCCCTGCTCACCTCTCGCCAAATGATTTCTTCCAGAACTCCCCAGCTTCTGCCTTTGTCAGCCTGTATGCATTACCCTGAAACTGGCCTCCTGGATACATGGCGCGCAGTTCCCAGAGCATGTGACTGAACAGCAGGGACAACTTGGTCAGATTTCTCCTGGAGAAGAAGAGGGTGAAGCAGAAGGTGCATTTTACGAGTAGTTCTGCATTCGATTTCTTGAGCAAGGGAAAAATAGACGTAAAATAAGCCAAAAACCAGTCAGTCTCTGTTTTGGTTGTTTGTTGCTCTCTGAATGGTGCTTAGAAGCACAGACACAAAAAAAAGTCAAACAAAGCTCTCATTCTTCTGCATAAACGCTCACATACTGCTATATACAGGAAGTCACAGTCTGTGTTTCCGGTCCTGATAACTTATGTCTGAGACACGGAATTTTCCACTGGTCACTGACCACCTAATTGTCAGAAGAAGAAAAAAAACGGCACACCATTACATTTAATTAAAAAAATCTGCAGGTCTGGTGTATTCATTTACATGCACAGAGTTAGAACGTAAAGACCGATTCAACAGCCTAACAGAAGCTCACCAAGATCTGCAACAATGTGGAGATTCAGCATATTAACAGTGTTTAAGGATTCAGACCAAGCAAATAATATGCAAAACAAAGCACACTGATGGGGAACCAGCGGTAAAGGATTTGCCCCAGCTTTTCACCCATCAGTGCATGCTTTGCATCTCCCGATGGTCCATTTACAGACCAGCAGATTTTGTACCGAGCCTTGTTGCACTGTCTTAATCAGTGAGGTGTTGTCGGGCTAGGAAAGCTTCCCTTTCATTCTTTCCATATCTCCAGCAGGCCAAAATTTCCAAGAGTGTGCATTTTTTCATACCTTTAGGGGATACTCTCATTACTATTAGCTATAAATGCTCCCCTTGCCAAACTCAAAGGAACAGGTTAATGTAATGACTTTGCATTGGCGAAGAGACCTCCGCTACCTGAGCACAGATGTCTGTTTCACATTTATGCGGAGTGTGCACAAGCCTGCATTTCTTGAACAACTTTGTGAACAACACAGATAACGTAATCTGTTCTTGGATTGATGATGTGCAATAGTAGCAGTCTTTGAGCCTAATTACATCACATTAAATCTATACAACTTTCAGTGCGAGAAAAGATTTGAAATCAGTCAAGCAAAGAAACGTCTGGAGACACGCACCTGTGACATTTATGTATGATTGTGGAGAAGAATAAGCCTCATGGGACAGAATAAGAGGAAGTGAGAGCGAGTGTCTGTGTGTGGCAAACCTCAGTGACAACAGCCCTTAAGGATAGCTGGCATGTAGGAAGTCAACCTTGTACTTGTAACTCTTCCGTGTTAAAGAAAGTCATAGGTTTGATTCAACCCTGAAATATAGCTCATTCAGGGTTTTTATTTATTTATTATATGCGATAAAGTTTATTTTTTGAACACGTCTTGTACAAAAATGTAAATGACAGGAGATAAACGGCAAGTAAAGAGAGACTCTGGATTTCTTAAACTTTTTAAATCAGTGTTGCTTATAACCTGACAGTACATTATGATTTAAGGGTTTTTTTAACGAATTAGATGTTGATAATACATACTGGCTCAGTTACTGTCAAATATAACATAACATTTAATTATTTTATAGACAGTACTTTTATAGACAGTTAAATCTAAATAATCTGTTGTCATTGGGTAGGAATAAGAGCTATATTTATTTAGTTAGGTGGTTGGGCAAAAGTTTTGATGCGAAAAGCAGATGTTTGTAAAATAGGATAGAATGATTTGTATTCCAGAAACTTGTTATAGAAAACAGTTAATATGTTATCCTCATTGTTTTTAATCTTCATGTCACATTTTTATCAGATTATTTTCAATACTAACTGCAACTAAACAACTTCACAATAATCTTCTACATCAAAGATGTCACCGGGTATGAAGAAGGGTCCCAAGTTTTTCAGCTAATCAGGGGTCGTTACCAGGAATAATTTCCTCCTTATTTGGCATACCCATGCAGAGGGCTTTTTAAAATTCCTATCTCTGTGTTTACAACAGCGCTTCTGAAAAACGGGTTCCAAGACAAAGGGTGTCCTCCACTCCGAGCCAATGTTAGTGGAAGGAAAACTTGCCCTACGGTTCGGCATGAATCACTCAGTAATTTTTTTCCAGGTGGGGTGAAACTGAACAACTCCAGTTTCTTTAATTCAGGGAGCTTTCCAACTGTTCCTATAAGGTCGTTCGACTTTGGTGTCCTTCTGAACTGCTCTGCGCAGATTCTATACGTTTTAAACAAAGGAATCATTAGGAACAGTAACCGCCATGTCTGCCCTGGGGTAAACAGACAACTGAACTTGTCTCTGGTTAGGGAGTGTTGGCATACCGGCCATGCTCAGATACTGTGTAAAACATGCCAAAAATGTCCGAAAATCTGAATGCTTTATATAGCAAATAATCTTCACATTCATGGATGACCTGGATGCACTTGTACCCAAAGGAGCAAAGAAAATATTTTGAAGAGTGAAAAGGAACCAGGGAATTAAACTCACCTGTAACTTGAGGTCTCATCAAAAATCTTCTCTCTGCCCTCCTTAAACAGTAGTATGGCTCTTTCTGTCTTGCTCAGCAGGTGTCTGATATGAACCCTAAGATATTCCCCCTCAACCCACCACAGGGTGTTCCCTCCTGGCCTTGCACTCACAGTGCCCAGATGGGGTGCCCATACCTCCGTCAGCAAGGCCATGGTCTGGGACACCAGCTCTGGCAGATAGGGGGGACTGTTCTTCAGAGCAAGCCTGGGGTTGGCGCACAGGTTCTTCAGTTTATCCAGTTTCTGCTGTGTGCGTTCCAGCATCTGGCGGTCCATGCCTCCTCCCGCGGTTGCCATGGGTCTGCTCGTCAGCCTGCGTCCTCTAATACAGCAGAGCCAGATACGTGCACGGGCGTATGCCTCCCTCTCTGTAAGGACTGTCAGTACCTCGCAGGTAGTCGGAGTTTGTGAGCTTTTGGTTGACGGAAAAAAGAAAAAAAGAGAAACAATTTCAAATAAATCCTTTGAAAGGAGTACTTTTCATTTGTGGATCAAGGCTCATTTCCAAACAGCAAAAAAGAAGGTAATCATATTCAAAGGAAAATAATGGTTATAACCCACAGAGCAGGTTGTTCAGCAGTTTCCCTGCCCTTTCAAAAACAGTGAAACTAGACTTATCAGCCAAAGCCTCTTGTTCTCCGTTTCAGATCAGCGAATAAGAGAGAGAGAGAGAGAGAGAGAGAGAGAGAGAGAGAGAGAGAGAGAGAGAGAGAAAAACAGAGTACTCTCCATCGGCACTCTCAGATCTCCCTCCCCCCCCCCCCCCTCCTACTCATGGCTTCGCACTGGTTAGCTCTCATGCTGCCTCCACCCTTTACACACTCCCCACACTTCTGGCGATGTCTGTTGCCCTCAGGTGGGGACTTCAGATGTGGATGTTGAGGTCCGAGAGCCTACCAGCAGTTGTCCAGTCACGGGTCCAGAAGCCGTGCCTGTTCGGGCGCACCCCACCAGTCAATGCATGGCTCTCTGGGTCTACACACAGTGTGCACTCAGACATACCCTCCCTTTGATCAGCTTCCGGGTTGCAAGCTGTCAAGCTGGTTTGTCTTCTTACATGCACACATCAAGGCAAATATCTATCCGGATTTGAGGATGGCAGAAGTGAGGAAGAGAGAGAGAGCGAGAGAGCATTACATATAAATATATTATTTATTATGTAAACTATATAAAAACTTAATTACTATGAGACTCTAAAATCACAACAGACTAAGCAACTGACAATTGTGTGTGTGTGCATGTGTATATATGTGTGTGTTTCTGTGAAGCCCTTTTAACTCAAAAACTTATTTTCTTATCAAATCTGAAAAAAAAAATTTCTACAAAGATTCTTATGCACATCCAAGGTTTTATGTTAAAAGGAAGTTCAGTAAAGCATCAACACCTTATAGTAATAATAGAACAGTACAGGGTGGAGAGAAGGATATTTATGTAAAGTATTAGGGAGCCCGAACGTGACAGCTCAGTTCAAAAGTTCAGGCCTTTTTTTCCATCTTTGTTCAAATGGCTACAGCAGCAGTAGAGCAGCCCCTCCCTCCATTCCCTGGGATAGACTACCCAGCAGTCTGCTAATGCAAGGAAAGGACTGAAGATTCCGAGGGAGAATCCAGAATCGCGTTTTGTGGATTTCTACAAGAACGGAAAAGCCAGCAACGTATGTGACAGTATTCACTTGAAAATAACGAAAATAAACAACGAAGAACCTAAAAACGTGTCACTAATAATAATCCTTAACAAAAACTGCAGAGTTATGACATAAGAGAAAATACTTTTTTGACGATAAAAGAGCAGACTCAGGGGGAGAACTTAAAGCTAGTAAACATGAATTTCCACCCCCCATCATTTAAGCACTGGTTTAGCCCGTGCTATGCAAACAGAAGAGAAGCCCGTCATAGAGGTTGTCGACATAGCCCAGACCAGGCACAGATCTCACAACTCTATAGCACAGTATCTATATTGAAGAAAAGTCTCTTTGCTGGAGGTAGACTAGTGGAGTAGAGGGAACTTGTGTTATAATACCTGTCAGCACAGAACACTGGCAAGTATAATTCTGCCAAATCAAAAATGAACACAAGGTTACACTAAAGGAAATGAAGGATAAGGTGAACTGCAACGGACAGCCCTGAGAGGGGAACAGTAGTGAGAGAACAGCTGCACTCCCTCACAATCCCGAATACTGGCCCACCCCCTACCACAGAGCAGAGAAATACAAACCATAGAGATTGCCCTCAACACACACACTCACAGCCACACCGCAAGAGAGCGCACTCAAGACTCATGCTAACACCCACACACCTAACACATGGGCAAATGTGGGAGGCAGCGGCGGATTTAGGCATGGGCGACACGGGCAGACGTCCTGGGCGGCATATTGTCGGGGCGGCACAGGGCGCCCGCACAAAAAAAATGATGGGATGGTGACATTTGCGCAATTGGTCTTCTATCGCTCATTTGGACGTCCCGTCAATGATATCATGTCACTGTGTGGGACTGTGGGTCAATTAACCCATATAGTTTAAATGTTATGATTGTTTATTTGTGTTGTTTCAAATGTCTGAATAAAAATGTAGTTTTTCAGGGAGCCATACAAGCTAAAACCGCCACTGGTAGTGCAAAATACAAGGCGGCGGAAACAGTCATCCTCATTGACTCAGCATACTGGCACCAACAACCAGCAGGGTGGCTGAAAGTGCTAGCAACAGCAAAGACTACTGAGACTTTTCCAAAATCCTTTTTTACCCTGCGGCAAAGAAAGAAATTTCATTTATATGATTTATAAACAGCCCCATACAGCACAGAAGAATACCCAAACACAGTAAATAACTGGGTATTTATAACAATATTAGACACCTTTCTGAATACCACATACCCTCACAGTGAAATATAATAAATCTGCCAGTACTCAATGTTAATTACATATTTGAAAAATCTGCTTAAAAATCCCATTGGAAAAAGTCAACAAGCAAATCATTAAAAAGCTAAGGAAAATGACTGGTTTGATGCAGATAT
>JAOYSI010020461.1:25071-35274 GCA_025775065.1 Hiodon alosoides | reverse complement strand
GTGTTTGTGTGTGTGAGTGTGTGTGTGTGTGTGTGTGTGTGTGTGTGTGTGTGTGTGTGTGTGTGTGTGTGTGTGTGCCTTGCTGGCCTTAGGTTAGTGCTCTTACTCTTAATGAAACATGCTGTATTGTACATTGTACATGTATTGTACATGCTGTATTGTACATTGTACATGTATTGTACATGCTGTATTGTTGGTAAAGCATCAATTAATCATTTAAAAGAAATTTGTTATTATATAATTAACAATACAATCTGGTTTTGTTTTGCTTTATTTGTTTGTTTGTTTTTTATTTGTGTTTCAGAGGCAGCATAGGGTTTAATACAATTAATTTCTCATGTATGAGGATGTACGTATCATTATATTTTGAGAAAAAAATGGTGTTCCTTGGAAATTTCATATTTACAAAGTTGTGCCTTGGGACAAAAAAGTTTGAGAACCACGGATTTACCACTGATTACCATTTTACATTTATTTGGACTAATTATATGTTTAATAATAAAAATGTAGATAAAGGCTACATAGGTACAGAATAGCTTTTCTCAGAATCCAAGTGTCTCAGTATCTTGATAAAAAATCATTTGTATTGCTAATCATGGCCAAATTATTTGGATGGTACTCTTCTGTAATAAAAATTCTTAAATTTGTGCGATGTCACATGGCTGTTTAAGTTTCACTTAGATACATTTTTGAGAGATCCTACAGTTCAAAGGAAAGTCGCACACACTCACGATTAAATAGTTTTTAAGCCATACAACCTGTCATTTCATAGGGAACTCGAGCGTCAGGAAGCTTAAGAGGTAGCAGAGAGATGCCGGCATTCACTGTCAGCATAGAAAAGAAGAAAAGCTTTTCTTCAAAAATCAAAAAGTTCAGCCTCTTTCTCCTTCCAGAAGGCAAAACTGCGATCGATGTACTTGCAGATCTCTTCATCGCTGAAGCAGGCGACGTCCATGCCATCCCTTTTAAGCTCTGTGTCGTCCGGGTCGACGGTCTGGATACTGGCTCTTGGCACATCTCTCACGTCGGAAGGCAGGTACTTCCCGGGCCCTGGCGGTGGCTCCAACTGCAGCGGCCCATGCCCGAAGAACTTGGCCTTGATGTCCTCGAAGCCGTCCCTCCACTCCCGGTTCCCGGCTTCAATGTCCCGCAGGACGACCCGGTGGAACTCGCGCACCGTCTCCCAGGGGAACCGGCCCACGTGGTCGAACACCTCAAAGCACAACAAGTGCCTCATCTTCCTCTCCTCCGCCGGCAGCTCCTGCTCCAGGATGTGGAAGTAACCAAGCATGAAGAGATCAAGGGTGAGGCTGTCATACCTCACGGGTGCCCCGTCCAAGCTGGGAAGGAACTGCTCGGGGGAGTAGGTCGTCTGCTGGTGGTGGAGTGGAGGGAGTTGGCGGGAGGGGACGCAGGAGATGATGGTCCTCCAGTTGCAGATAACCTTATTTATGGCGCACCTCTGCCTGAAGAGGTGACTCAAGGACCCATTCTCCGTGGTCGTCTTGGCCTCAGGCCCCTGTGGGATCTCGTTTGGATCGGCGCCCTCAGCGCCCAGGCTGAGCTTCCCTCTACTTCTCATGCTTATGGCATAAGCAGACTTTTTCCAATGACCAAGGAACAGGACGACAATGCGCTCTTTTCTCAAGCTGATCGTCTCCTTTATCGCACAGACGTCCTCTCTGGAGGTCTCCTCGCCGCCGATCCCTGAATCACTGGTGTGGTCTATCTCAGCAGGTTGCTCCACAGTTTCCACTTCCGCTCTTTTGACCCTGCCATTAACCTGATCTCCACGCAGGTCCAACGCAAATGGCTTGTCACAAAGGCCTCCAGACAAAGGGAAATGACTCCCAATTTGCCTCTCAAAGTTTGCCCTCAAATTTCGTACTGAGACCCCAAACTGCTGAATCTCTTTTTCCACCTTTGCCCTCTGTCCCCTGGTGGAGTTCTGGCTTTCTGGCCTCTGTGAAAAAACAGCCACCAGTTCATTGTTGGGAATCTTACTGATGGCACTATCTGACTCTTTGTCTGTGAGATTGGTCAGCAGCAGGGACATGCTCTTCACAATGCCTGATATGCGATTGCACCACACAGGCAGGGAGATCTGGCCGTCCACATCTGGTGGCCTGAACTGCGTGTTAACTGTGATGTTGACGATGGGGGCTGGAAGGATCGCCCTCAGCTCTTCGGCCAAACGGCTCAGCTCTGCCTCGTAAGCCTGGTATCTCTTCTGCATAGAGACATTCTCGATCTGTTTCTCCAGATAGATGAGATCGTCTTCGGTCAGCAGTTCTCCAAAGGGGCCAAGAATGGCATTATGAGCCTGGGAGTATCTCCAGCTGTCCATTTCAACATACTGGCTTTCGTTTTCCTGTTAACAACAGGAAAAACTACAAATACCAGGTTGTTCCAAATACCATATTTTAGAAAAAAGCATTTTCAAAATGTTAGATCCTGTCACACAATTTTGCTGGGAATCTACATATACCATTTAAGTACATATTTCGTGGGGATTGAAAAGGTTTTCTGAAACCCTTTAACTAAACTTTAACGAAACTTCTATCACTGATCCCAAGTAAAACCAGGCAAGATGGGAACAACGAGTGGACGCAGCCAGGGTTCAGGCACGTACGTTTCTCCTCAGATCCTCATGGTTTTGTAGACGTGCCAGAAGCTGACGCACCATCACCTGCCGCTTCCACTCGGCTATGGGTCTCCCCTTCTCATCGTGGGTCGGCACCAGGGAGTCTATGTCTGCCAGGCTGGCCTCCTCGGTGGGCAGCTCCACTGTCCCTCCCTTTATGTCTGATCTCTTGGAGAGGGAGAGGAGAGGGTGCAGCAGGTGATGTACTGGAACAGGTGTGTGGAACAGGAACAAGCAGGTTGTAGGTTCAAATAATGACATGGAACAGTGCGGTTTTGTACCCCTCAGTGATTTGCTTTTGTCCAACTAAGTAACGAATTAGTGTTAAGTACGTTTGCCCAGCGATCCATGCAATCTGAGGATCTCTGCAGTCCTCCAGCTCACAAATAGCCATGTTGAACACAAGGGCTCACCGTTTGTCCTGTGAAGACGGCAGTGATCCCTGCCTGTCTCAAAGACTTGTTGGACCTTATCTGAGAGAACAGTCTTTCCGCCTCTTCTGAAGGTTTCATCAGACTGAAAGATGTCACGACTGTGACAGTGGCCACGGGGAAATTTTAAAATATAGAGTTATTATTGTGATAAATGATACAAAGATGTAATAGCGCCCCCTGATTTTACGACACATTGCGTTTTAATGTTGCCCATGATCTAATTCAGTGGTTCTCAAACGCAAGATGGGAACAAGTCACAAGCTATTGTTATTAATGTGCAGGTATTATGCAATTATTATGTATCTTGATTAATGATGCTACAGAAGATGCTGTTTAGTCGTTGACGGACGATTAGTCATCCCTACAGAGCCGCGGTACCCTGCAGCTGTGAAATGATGTACCTGTACTGCTGCTTACCTGTGGATGCCACTTGTACCTGATGCATGGTGCCCGCAGTTGTTTTCTGCACGGCGGCAGTTTGGGGCGAAGGTGGGTCTGGGGAGGGGAGTGGAGATCGTGGCTGTGGAGGCACCTCCTTCACTGGCTACTGGGGACACAGACGGAACAGGGCAGAATGTCCTTTGGGTTAACCCCTCTCGAGGGAAACCTCCACTCCGAAATGACCCAGGTCACCGGAAAAAATAGCCCACCTTGCCGACCTCCATCTGGGCACTAGGCTCGTTCAGGCCCCGGTAGTAGTCGGCAACGCTGGGCCTCCAGGACACCGCCGGCTTCCCTCTCTTACCCGTTTCCTTAGAGAAGGCCTCTTGTGGAGAGTAGCCCGTCGTGGAGTACTGGGGGGGATGGACACGTTTGCCGCACAGAGTTAGCGGAACCTGCTCAGAGGACTCACCAAAAGGACAAATTAGATGCGCTTTAATGGTTGATGTGCTGCAAGGTCATTTTAGTGCAGAAGGGGCCGCGACCTTTTCGTAATCCGAAGCTGAAAAATGTCCACAATAAATTATAGCCACACAAAACTATTCAAGAAACACTTAGGGGGTTTCAGGCCATCATACAAATAATAATAAAGAACAACTTGTGTGTTCTTAAGTGTTCCGTTAAATCCTGCAGTCCTTTTGGGAGCCTAAAGAACCACAGAGCTGATACGCAGCATTGACCATGCGGTCACTCCACAAAAACCGCAGAGCTGATACGCAGCATTGACCATGCGGTCACTCCACAAAAACCGCAGAGCTGATACTCAGCATTGACCATGCGGTCACTCCACAAAAACCGCAGAGCTGATACGCAGCATTGACCATGCGGTCACTCCTCAAAAACCGCAGAGCGCATCGTGCCACCACAGACAGCGAGCGGAGGTCCCTCCTCCCGCCCGGAAGAGAAAACGACTCCGTCAGAAAAGCGGGCGAGCAGCGGTCGGCAAAGGAAAAGGCCGGGCCACCTCAGCGGTTACGCCACGGCCACCGGCAACACCCGAGCTTGGCAGGAGAGCACAGAACCAGGGTGAAACCGAGATCGCCGCTGTTTTGATTTCGGCACCCCACTGGGTCAAGCGGGACAAAGGTAGAGCACAGCAGGCAGACACCCGATAGGACGTTTCGGGTGACATCCGCCCGAAGCCCCACGAAAGAGCAGATTTCTCTCTTTCATGCGCACAGACGGGCCCTCTCGGCCAGCGATTAATTTTAATGCATCTGTGAGCACTGAGTACATTTACATTAGCAACTGTGAGCACAGCACAGAGAATATAATTACCTCAGCAAACGTCCGTCCCCAATAATATCGGTCTGGGTGGGGGCGTAGGGATGAACCGAATTGGAGTGCTTAAAGGAGAAGGCCATTATACAAAACTGTGGACAGTAGAACTGTGAAGGAGGCTTCGATGGGTAATGACTGTACTCCAACCACAAAAATCCCACCAAACGCTCCAGTGGGCTGCCACAATCTGCGGCATGTCCGTTACTCTTCACTCGTGCAGATGTGCTTTCCACAGTGGAGCCAATGAGTTCCCTTCATTCAGTCCATTCTCTCCTTGACCGCAGCTGTATAAGGACTTTATACAACGGCTGTCTCCGGACCCACGTAGCCTCGTGCATCCGTCACAAGTGAATGGAGCCCGCCTCGTGCGAGAACAAAGAAACAAGCAAAAAAAAGGAGATCTGACGTGCCATTCCGTCCTACCTGCAGTGGCTAAACTTGAAGCGCCTTAAAGTAATAAGGCCATGAGGGGTGCAACCCAACACAACCCAACACAACCCAACACTCTTTTGGCTTGTCAACCACACAATCTCCACCTTTGAGAATAACTTTCACAGTTAAGTCACCGTCTTTTTTCGGCAGTGCGGCACCTGGGAAAACCGCTTGTCGTTGTGCCTTTGCGCAGTTTCCAGGATCAAATTAGGCTTTTGCTTAGAGTGGCTAGCCTCAGCAAGAACCCATCAGTGCCATAGGGGGTCACAGTTACTGAACACCCGTGTACACACTGTGCACGTATGGTGAATCGCATAAAGAAATGGAGATGTTGGAAAATTAATTGAATTTTAACAGCCCCTTGTGTCTTTACACACACACACATTTAATGTCATGCAATGTCTTGAAGAATAAGTTCATTTCAGTAGTGTTTCTTCTTACAGTTCCTGTACCCATGGCTACACAGCCTTAAGAGGACCCGGGTAGTTTAGATATCCCACCAGACCAAAAATAAGTATCCAGAAATGACACATGATATTTTTTCCTACTTTTCCTGTGAACGAGACAGTAAGCTGTAAAAATCTTTTAGCATTCTATGCACTCTCCTTGAGTTTTCAAAGTTGTGTTGAGTCTTAAACATGCAGCTCCTCTCGCACCCATACAAAGTCCACTCGCGTTAAGTCGGACAATCGCCATGCAACAAGAGATTTACTTACTTATCTATAATATATTTCTGCTTCTCTCTCGTGCGGTGGAAGTTCTCAGTGCTGAAGACGGCCTGTAAGCTGAAGCTGGAAGCCCCAGTCTCATCACCATCCCAGCCGATGGCCAAAGCCCAAGAATCAGCAGGAAATAAAGAGTAAACTCAGATAGGAGACCTCAGAGAAGCGTTAATAATTGAGAGGGGGGATTGTATGGCCAACGATGCTGAACAGACCAATGGCGATGTTGAGGCATTTGATGGAGAGAGCGCGATATTTACAGGGAACTTGGGGGGGGGGGGGGCTGTCAGAGGGACTGGAGGAGGGACACAGTATACGACACGGCAGACTGCGTTTCCATTATCTGGCGGGGCACTGAGGAACAAGCCGCTGTAACAGAGATTTAGTCATGTCCGTCCGTCCCACGAGGCAGGTACTGGCCAGGAACCACGGACAGGAAGGCACGCCAGAACGCTAATTGCCGAGATTAAACCCAAGTCCCGCCCCGCTGACTCCCTTGCCCTGGCCACGTCACGTTCTCCTCCATGGTGCACCAGACGTTCCATGTCCTGCCATGCCCTCGCCAAAGAACCCGCCGTTGCTGACTGCAATGACACCCTTGTCACTGCACTTTTGGGCAGAGGGCCTGTTCTACAGCCACCGGGGAAGTCCCTGCTAATTACAAACTTTTACCCTACGACATCATCAGAGACTTTTATTGTTATTTTCAGAAAAAAAGACTTTTGGGTAGAGGCACGGGCCTTTCTGTTTACCTGCATTCGGGACGATTAAAAAGAGCCATTTGGTGCCTCGTTAATATGAAATTGGAGTCCAAAGATTGGTTCTCGTGATCCCCTCTCATCATCAAGAGTCTGTCCTACTTGCGTCATTCACGTCAGTCAGAATGGAAACTTAAAACTGTATTCCAGAGCTCTGCCGTTTAACTCTCATGAGCCCTGCTCCACCCGTTCACCTGAAATGTGTGATAAGTAAATTATCCCTGCAATTAAACCCCTCAGAGAACACGGAGAAGGTGAGCTTGGGTGGGAATAATGGGATGTCAGTTGCACAGACAGGTCAAACTGGCATCTTTGATTTCTGGAGTCATTTACGTCGAACGGGTTGTGGGTTTTGGCCAGGGGTTTTTTGCGAAGAGTTGACACAAACGTGAACAAGAACTGACATACTGGCACGTCTCCCAAGCAATCCATTAAGTGCCACCTTGGGAAGTGAGAAGGTCTGACCGAAACATAGAAGTCTGTTAAATACAGTCCGGCTCACAAATTTGTTGTCGGGCTGACAAACGTAATTAAAGCACGCAACCTAAATTAAAATAAAAAACCGGCTCATTCCAGATGCTGAGATGTCCTGGCATACCTCAGCTCCCAACAAAACGTAATTCACTAAACATTCACACAGACAACGGCCATAATAACTAGAGCCATCGGTTTGATTTTTTGCCGTTCTTCCGTTGACTTTAGAATTTAGAATTGCCCTGTTGATCTCTGGGACTAATCAATGAATGAATCGGTTTATCTTTTATGATTAATTCACAACCTGATGCTGACTGGTTCTTTTTAATGTACCGTTTTCAGTGTATTAAACTGACAGCCAGTACTTACTCCAAAGTGGTCGCATCCATGGCCTAGCTGGGCATATTATCCAATCAGAACTCAGCAGGCTTGATCTTAATATTCACTGTGATTGGACAAAAAGTCTAATAATTTTTTTAAGAAAAAGTGAAATAAGTAGCATTTCAACAATATTAGAAGAAACTTTGATGTCAACTTCTCAAAAAAATAACTAGGTAACATTTTTTTTTAAAATTCAAATTAATTTAAATATTCACTTTGTCAGCACTGGTGGTTTTGTCAGTGCATCAGGGCCTACATTATTCACGGTCCTTTTTCACAGAGGAAAAACAGCATGGAGCCACATTCTGAAGACTGCAGTCAGACTGCACTCGTTCGAAAGACTGACTGCACTCAAACTGCACTCATTCTGATGACTGACTGCCTCATTCTGAAGACTGTCTGCGCTCAGACTGCACTCATTCTGAAGACTGACTGCCCTCAGACTGCACTCATTCTGAAGACTGTCTGCGCTCAGACTGCACTCGTTCTGAAGACAGACTGCACTCGTTCTGAAGACTGACCGCACTCGTTCTGAAGACTGACTGCATTCAAACTGCACTCATTTTGATGACTGACTGCCTCATTCTGAAGACTGTCTGCGCTCAGACTGCACTCATTCTGAAGACTGTCTGCGCTCAGACTGCACTCGTTCTGAAGACTGTCTGCGCTCAGACTGCACTCATTCTGAAGACTGTCTGCGCTCAGACTGCACTCATTCTGAAGACTGTCTGCGCTCAGACTGCACTCATTCTGAAGACTGTCTGCGCTCAGAATCGGGAAAGGCTGGCACAAACTGACCAAGTTTTCAGCTCCCCGTGGTTCTGTCTTTGTAGGGATGAAAAGAGCTGACAGGGTGGAAACGACCTGGTTGCGTCTGGACGTTGGATGGTTGAATAATGGGGCGCAGAAAGAGAGAGATTGAGTAAAGAAAATGAAATACAGTTGCGATTGAAACCCAAGTCAGAGGATCTCATAACTGGCCCCGCCCACTGTCCTCTGTACCTGAGCAGTCCGAGGGGAGTAACTGATAGTCCTTCCTCCAGCCCCAGGGAGGCCAGCCCACAGCACCCCACTCCTGGCTAAAAAAAACCGCTCGTTAGCGCCTTGGTTGAGGGAGATTATTTTTAATGGGACCTGGCTGACTTTCCATCAGGTCTTAGGTGGTGCTCTGTTCCAAAATCTGTTCCCGCACACAGCCCGAACGCTGAATGGCCGCAAGATTACTGCATCCTTTTATCAAAGGGCACATATCTAATTATTCGTAAGAGTGCATTATTTATTAGCTCGGTACACATACGTATCCGGTGTGACTGACAGTTACACACTGCCCATAGCACGATATCCGCATTCAAGAAATTGGCGCAAAGAATACATTCTCGTTGACATACTTGCGTCTCCCACAATGTGTTCTCCAACATCCACAAATGTTTTGGCCTAGGCAGAAAGTTAGGAAAGTCAAGAGATACCCACTGAACCACCTGTCTTTAATAGTGCATGGAATGCACTCTTTCAGCAACGGAACAGGACAAATTCTCAAAGTTTCTTTCCTGGAGCCAGAACCCATCCCCACCACCAAACAAACGTCCAGCTACTTGAAGAAGCCCCGTACCTGTGTCGTGTTATTTTAAACTTTTTTCTTTCTTCACTTTGCTGATAAGGTGCTAACGTGATGTCAGCTGAAGAAAGGCGATCGAACAGCAAAACGTTGTTTTATTTTTTAAATTTCAGAATTATTTCAAGAAATATTTGTATTAGTGGCAGAAGAGTAAAACTGCGCCATACAGTGAAATAATATGTTGAGGTCGTGATGTATTGAGAAATGTATTATGTGTCAGGGAGTTTAGATTTTAAATGGTTGCAAATAGCCAATGGGGATTTATGCAGGTGATGAGTTATTTGAATGATCAAATGACAAATTATGATTTATGTGCTTGCATTGACGTGATTGGGTTACGATATATATATATATATATTATATACATGGCAGAAATACTGTGAGAGTTCATTGAAATGAGCTGACATTTAATTTAAAATGTGTTCAGACGAATGCAAAATTAATCTTTTCGGTTCCTACACGCACGCTTATGAGTCTTCAGTAAAAGAACCCGGCATAGTAAAGTGACAGTGGTAGAGCTGCTTGTCTTAAACCCAAAATGTCTCCAATGATGAAGAAAGATTAAAAACCCAAAACGTCTCAGATGATGAAGAAAGATTAAAAACCTAAAACGTCTCAGATGATGAAGAAAGATTAAAAACCTAAAACGTCTCTGATGATGAAGAAAGATTAAAAACCTAAAACGTCTCTGATGATGAAGAAAGATTAAAAACCTAAAACATCTCAGATGATGAAGAAAGATTAAAAACCTAAAACGTCTCAGATGATGAAGAAAGATTAAAATCCTAAAACGTCTCTGATGATGAAGAAAGATTAAAAACCCGAAACATCTCCGATGATGAAGATTAAAAACTCGAAACATCTCAGATGATAAAGAAAGATTAAAAACCCGAAACATCTCTGATGATAAATAAAGATGAAAAACCCGAAACATCTCAGATGATAAAGATTAAAAACCTAAAACGTCTCTGATGATGAAGAAAGATTAAAAACCTAAAACGTCTCTGATGATGAAGAAAGA